>JAECUM010074615.1:0-17730 GCA_016617855.1 Megalonaias nervosa | reverse complement strand
TATATATATATGTGAGAGAGAGTGTGTGTGTAATAATGTCAGATAAAGATAATTGACTTGCTACGTTCGTATTCATGCCTGACGTTTGCCATTTTTTTCAGAGAAGTTCCTGAGCGAAGTCCTTTGTACACGAGCCGTACAGTTCCAAAGCAGTGCTCGATAGAAAATCCAAGTCTTGTAAATATGTCAATCAGTATGTGGGTGCTGTAGGATCTGTCTTCCATATTCTTCCTATAATCGGATATTTGGAAGGGGAAGAGCATATAGGATCAGTTTTTAAAAAAAAAACCTTACCCACCCACCCACTCCCAAATACCTGAAGATGTATCCTCTTATTAAAAGAATTGTAAATTGAAGAAGCCAACTGAGTATTAAGAAAATTTGAAAACCAGAAAAGACTTTTCCATTCGACCACAATTGTGGCAGCGTTGTTATATTACGTGATGGCAGAAAGGAGTGTAATAATTCTGAAAATGTTACACTATTATTGCTACGTGGACGAATATGTTTATGCTAAATTGCATTTGTCTACTTTAGGTGGTTTTATTAAAAAAATTTTTAGTAAGCCTCTAGGATGGCATTTAGATTTTCTCAATGCAAGCAGCTGAGGTACATAAGTAAAATTTCATCAAACTTGAAAATTTGTAGATCTAATTATGAAAGGTTGATCGTCTAGTTATGACGAGTACATCTAATTATGAACAATTGACCATCTAATTATAACAAGTACATCTGATTATGAAAGTCTGATCATATAATTATGACGATTTCATCTAATTATGAAAGGTTGATCATCTAGTTATAAAGAGTACATCCAATTAAGAATGGTTGATCATCTAATTAAGAGGAACATGTCTCCTCAGCTTGTGTGCCAGGATCAAGCGGTTTGTATGATTTGCAAACATGGTTTACGTTGATGGTACGCTAACATGTTCAGGTAGGAAATTACTTGTAAAATAATATTTTGGCAACTATTTTTGTATGTAGTTTTGCTAAACTGTTCTGCTCACTTTTCATTTGTTTTTTAAGAGGAAATAAAGGGGTACGTTGAAACAAAGAATGTAAAATAAACATTTTCAATAGTTTTGTTTTTGTTTGTCAATCCATTCATTTTCTAGAATTTAATAAGATTCTGCATCAGAATCTGCAATTTAAACAACACGGGCATTTTGAACTTTTTTCTGTTCTGCTCCGGCTACTTTAACTTCAAAAGAAACTTTAATGCTTCAACAAAGTCGTAAATCTCGTCACTGCTTTAATATCTAAAAGGATAGTTAAAAAGCGTAATGAAACTTTATAAGTGTACCTCTGCTTCTCTTATTGTCTTTAAGCAGGCCTGAGCGTTAACTCTTGAGACGGGTTTGTCTGTTCTGGCGAGTGGATAGTGAAGACCATTTGCTCAAAGGTAGTTTCTATTTGTCCAAATAATTCACTTTGAATAAAATCCATGTCGAAACACTTACACGATTTGAAAACTTAAATGTAAATTTTAGCTGTCTGAACATGCATCAATTGTACCTGGCAATAGGACAACCTTCGATATTGTCTATAATTTAGAAACCCAAGTACTATTGGAAGTATAATATAATGACGTAATCAAATCCAATTTTGTTGAAGGAAGAACTCAATGGCTAACCTTGTATTTTTCTCTCCTATGTTTGGGCCATACTGGAGTCTCAAATATTGCCTCTTCAGCCTCAGTGACCTTGACCTTGCTATTGCTTATCAGTAGGCTCCTGTATGAGTTGCAAATTCATTTCAACCAATCAATAAATAAAATTCCGATCGATATACAAAATAACGTTCTATAAAATGAGCTGCAGCTGCACGCGCAGCACGCAGGACACCTGCAGATGCAGAATAGGTAAATGACGGTGACGTAAAATGTTTGGGAAGAATTCTGCTATAGTGAAAACAGCATGCTGTAAAATGGGGCTACTCCTAGGTTAGGCAGACTGATATTAAGGCCGACTTGGATGAAGTTTGCAGATGCAATTCTGTAACATGCTACAATTTTGATGTGGTTTCGTATTTGTAGAATTGTCGCGAATTCATGGAAGATGACCCACGTTATGCAAGACCGTTGTCTGCGGATGATGAAGAGGGAAATTGATGAAGATGATCGATACACAGTTCAAGATATTTCATCACCGACATACACTGCATTAAAAATTGCATTTATTTCTTAACAAAGGGTTTCCAAATATCTAAGGAATCGGAGCAAGGTAGCATTTTCGCTTTTAAAATTTAAGTCTTAAAAAAGATATGAGCATTTTACTATGCTGATTGTATTGACTTTTGTATACATAACCATTTAGTGTTCAGTCATTATTTGAATATCACACACTGGTATCTTCTCTGAAGTCCGCGCATCGATGCGTTTAGACGGAGTGAAGTGAGCTTTAATGAATCTAAATTTATTTAGAATTTCATTGATACTGTAAAGCTAAAAATACTTTCAAGCGTAAATGAGGGAATGTGTAATAAACACAAAAGCGCATTCGTTTTTTTTTTTTTTTTCTGAGTCGGGGTAATGAACAGGCTTGATATGGCTTACACGTCTCGGCTTAAGTGTCTCAACGTATCAGTATGCCTTATCAAACTGTTCTTTCGGCCGAATCGGGAACAAAATACGTATGTAATTTCTGCATATGAAAGATTTTACATCGTATGAAGGTATGTCGTGTGTAACAAGAAAAGGTAATATCTAAACATGTACCATTTCCTGTTAATAAATGTTGAAACTCAACTCAATTCATTCTCCAATGTGATCATTTTATTATTGATCTCCAGAATAAAAATTAAAAGGCCCATGATAACTTCAAATATATCATAGATATACCACTTGCATCTTTTCGAACTAAATCTGATCATATCGATAAGATGCATAAATTTAATCACAACCAGGACCGTATTGTGCAGCATGTCTGGAAATCAACAACTTCTGACCTCGGTTTCGGCTTGTGCTTTAAAAAGAACTTGACTTTTGTAACAGTACTTTCGATTGGTTAAGAGTGAGAGGTCGATCTCTATTTCAATCTCATAAATTTTAATCATACCTCGACCTGAACTGTTTCACTAAACGGCCAATGCTTTGTCCATGGAACTGAAATTCTTTTATTATCTAATTGATTCAATGGCAGCAATTATTTTATTGAACAATCGAGATAAGCATCAAGGATGTTTTAAACGAAGATGATTTCTCCTGAAATGAGTATTATTTTGTTATTAAGGTAGAAGAACTACCGCTCCGGTGGCTCGAACCCCGGCCGAGTCATACCAAAGACTTATAAATATTATACTAACACATCACTATAAACTGCCACACTGCAAGCATCGTAGCGATATGACTGAAAAAAAGGGTACGTTAAATATCCAAATCACAAACACAAGAAAAGGGTACTTCACACATATGAGAAATTCTTCAAGTCGTTTAGAATGAAAATGTCTTTGATGTACAGTTTTAATACTATGGAGATTCATTTGTACTTTGAGCTCTCTACTTCAAAGAAATATCCCAATATTGCCTGACATATAAACAAAATATTGTAAAATCTCATTCTGCGGAGTTTTTAGAGACATTTAAACTACACATTAAAAGACAAAGAAAAATTCCTGTAATGGCTTCTTACACCTAGACTTATTAAGGAATGTTCATACAAGAACTTCTTTACCGTGTTTTCTCTTTGAACTTCGCATTAATTTATCTTCTGATAGGATCCGTAAGAGATAAAATCTACCGTCTGTTTATATTTGTCTTGAAACCTTTTCGAAAGTTACGAATTTTCCCAGAGACTGGACCGAATCAAGCACTTTTCAACTAAGGTACTATAAAATAATTCCAGAGACCTTCAGCTGCGAATAATTTACTGCGAACATGACGTACGGAGCAATCAAAATACCAAGATTCTGTTAACCCGAGACTTTATTTCTTCTGTGAGTGATTAGCTAAATATTAATAAATTACCCCAAAATGATCATTAGCTGTAACTGTAACCGCTTGCCGGTTTTTTAAAAGGACTCGCTTTATTTTGTCTGATTGCCAGTGTGCCTTTTTTTCTTATTCTTTTTTTTAAGGATTCGCAATAATTACTGTCATTGATGTTGAATGATTAAATGGAGAAGATAACCTTTCGTTCTTATTACTATAATTTCCGCTGTTTTTAATTTGTACGTATGTGAGTTAAGTGTTCTTTAATATCGAAATAAATTATTTCGTCTCTTGGCCGCGGGAATTACTATCTCCTGCCAGTGTACGCTATGATCGCGTCGGGCATTTTTTCCTTCGCAGCGAATCGCCGTTCGCTACATCACATGTATTGAGAACTCTTTTACTACCTGGCTATAAAGATGTGATAAGTAAAAAAACAAATTGGTGATAGTGAAATGGTAGCACTTGGCGGACGCAGTATATTTGTTGTAAATGAATTAGTGTAAAACGTAGTCAGCGCATTTCCATTGTTTTGTCCTTCCATAGATTACATGATACAATAATTTCAGTATAACTAGATATAGTCTATAATCAGATAACTGAACCAAAGTTTCTAACGCATTACGATGGATGAAGTTAATATCACCTTAAAGATTGGCTGAGAATACTGAAGAAAGAGGAGATAAATATGGTATATTACTTGAGTTAATGGAGACAGCGGCAGTGTTTAGAAAGGCGACTTTAATTATTTAAACTAAATGATTGGAAGAACCTACCATGGTCATCTTCTTTGTTAATTTTCTTGATTATGCTTTTAAGGTTAAAACATGTCTCAAGAAAAACACTAATATTATTAAATAAAAAAATAAAAAAACAATTACAAGCACTAAGTCAGCAACTCATGAAGAAAAACAATCAATTAAGGTCATAAAAAAGTCGCATCACATGTGCACAGAAATCACATCGTATGGCTCGTGTCTCCTGCGTAAAAAACCTCAAGCTTCAGATAACTTTAGTCTTGATTAATGCCCCTTTGTCTATCGAATGTCAAATTGCCTAAATAAATAGTCATTAATTCCATGATCTGGACGTAGTACAAACACATAGTTGAACTGAAAGAAACATAATATCAAGATTGTTGGAAAATTCTAGGGATTTTCAATTTGTATGACTGGTCTCGCGTGAAAGACCTTCTGCAGTTGTCGTGATTGAATAAATCATTATCATTGAGTTGTAAAACTTTCAGGATCATTTTCTCCACCCTTTTCGCTCATTATAAAAACACCCTTTGAATTCATCCCGTGAGAAATAGGGGTCAGATTAGTTAAAACTATATTCCTGTTGTTGTTGTAGGGTTTAACGCCATTTTTCAGCACAAGATAGGCTATACATGGCGGCCAGTATCGATGGTGGAGGAAGAACCCCGGAAAATCCCGGAAAGAACCACCGACCCACGAGAAGAACTGGCAAGTTTTCTCACATACCCACATTGGCAGAACCCGAGACTCGAACCCATGCAGACAGAGGTGAGATGGCAATGATCAGTAACGGTGAGCGCTTTAGACCACTCGGTCACTCGGGGCCCCGCTGTCAGTGATTCTGTCCAGGGTGATGTTGTTGCAGAAGAAAGGGTATTCAATTCCCGTACTTATCATCAACATAACGTGCAAATGAGTGAGGCAAGCGTACCGTACTGGATTCAAATGTTTGCCAGTTCATAGTCTAGGTTTTCTCCTTCTATCACTCAAGGTGCATTTGCAGGTGTAACGTTAAATCTGAAGTCCAGTGAAAGAGAACAAGGGTACAATGGACAATGATCTGTTAGTGTCTGGAAGTCACGTGGCAATCCAATCTTCTTTCCATACATTGGAAAATGTACAGCTTCAGCACCAGTATTTTGCGCAATACCGGCCCGTGATCTCAACTTTCTCAACTTATTATTCATCATGCCTGGTTTAGTCCTGAAATAGGTATCTTTGAATGTCGTGAACATGTTGTAGTCATTTAATCTGAAAGAGCATCGCTTATTCTATGGTGACGTACTTCACAAGCATACTACCCAGATTGTTTAACATGCAACAGCTAACATCTCCTTTGACCTTCATATCAAATGACACAGATACACACATTAATAGACAGAGAATTAGTTTTGAAATTGCTATGTAAAGTTTGTACGGGTTTAATATGTGACAAAATGGTGTGTTGGATGTAGGTGTATAAAAACTTGCAGCATCTTTTCCTGCTTGTTTGGAGTCATGTATTAATTGTAGTGAATTTATTTACAGGAAAATCTTGTAAGCAGCGTATACATTAACACCCACCACAAGTGCAATTAACATGTTTTCTCACCCATGCGACAGAGAAGTCTTGCTTTTATTGCTAACCTTACTTTTCTTATCTCAGTTTTGATCGTCTCGGCCATGGTGTCCACGCGCTAGGAACTACTTTATCAAGGGACGCAACCATTCTTGTCTGGGCTCGATGGAATTGTTTTAAAAATCAAACAAACGCCGACACTTTCGGAAATGTACGAGAATAGTATTGGAGGAGAGAAACAAAAAGATGATTTTAAAAAGCGATAAAGATAAGAAAAAAAAAAAAAAGAAGAAGAAAGAAAATGGACTAGAAGCTAGGGAATCTCTTGACTCTTGAAGGTAGGAGAGCAAAAATCGTAAATGTTTACTGGTTATTCAATTCCCGTTCCATATATACAGTACAAGTTTTGGATGATGAAACCTTCCAAAATTTTCCTAAACATGAACTAGTAATTTGCCAAAATTCACCAAAGTAAGACACAGAAGATCTTTCTTTTCTTCTCGATGACTGTCAAACAAACGAAGTACAGGTGTCTCTGAAACTCAAGCAATTTTCGTTTGAGAAAATAGCAAAATCAGGAGAAGAAATTTAAAAAATCGCGAAATGGTCAAAGAAAGCAGATTTACTGAAGTGCACGAACAATTTGCTATAAATTTTGTTTTAGGGCATGAAAATGTGACTACCAAATGTAAAACGTTGGGACACATAAACTTCTAAAAGAATACCTGGAGACAAACAATGAGATACGCTCTATACATGAAGTACCAGCACGTGACCTCAACAATATTCTCTAAAAAAATTTCCTTTCCATTCGCCAGAATAATGGAAGGACGTGAATACGAGTCAACAACATTGAGAAGTTAAAATGGCTTATATGTTGACTACAAAATTTGAATTTAAAGAATAATGTATGAGCAAATAAAATGATGCATACCGCACTTTAGATAATTTCAGTTTGTTAAAAGAGAAACGAATTTGTAAATGAGTAGCGAATAAATGAAATAACTGATTACCCATAAAGCATTATGTAATGAACAAGAATCTTATTCATAGAGCTTTAAAACGTACATTACGTTACAAAATAAAGAACTTGAGTAGTAAAGCGATTTAAGGTCTCTCCAACGTGGATAAGACAGCATACGAGAGAGAGAGAGAGATTAGCTATTTGGTACCCCTATCTACATGGCTATTTATAGTTATTATTTGTTATAGGTATGATGAGAAGTTTTGAACGATATCTGAGACGACACAGATACAATCGCAGAACAGTATATGGCCTAAATTTTACCAAGCAAGTGAGGCCCTAAAAAGTATTAAAAAAATCCGAAGAAGAAAGGGAAAGGAAACAAACCCCAAGCTGCTGAGACCGTCAGGGATGATGACATAAATTTTGGATTCTCGCGTTTGGGCCCCAGCACACCGTCAAATTTACTAAACACTTTATGGCTTAACAATATGTTGAACTTTGGAGTACGGGGAGGGGGTGAAGAACACATAAATATCAAGCGGGAGATGTCTCATTAAAGCAAGATTGAGAATATAAACTAGAATATTCATAGTTTAATAAAAGACAGATGAAGACGAGGACAGAGGAGGACATAAGAAACACAAGAAATGAAAAACTAAGGATGTACGCTAACCAATCTTTCCCGATAGATGACCTATATCTTAGGTGTCCTATAAGTAATGAACAAGAATCTTATCCACAGAGCTTAAAGCGTAAATTACGTTGTAAAATAAAGAACTTGGCTCATAAATCAATTTATGGTCTCTCCAATGTGAATAATACATCGTACAAAACATTGAGAGAGAGAGAGAGAGAGAGAGAGAGAGAGAGAGAGAGAGAGAGATTAGCTATTTGGTACCTCTAGCTACATGGCTTTTTTGAGTTATAAAAGTGATTTTTGCGACCCCGACTATCCATTTTACCTTGCCCTGTAAGTCACGTTCATGCATCTGGGCTATATGAGCAATGGTTTTTATGGGCAGTTGTTGGGGCAAGAAAGCATAACACACTAATTACACAAATAGCTATGAATGCAAACTTGCCAGATTTGGTTTATGAATGCATTAAAAACTCAAGCGTGAGAAAATATTTATATCAGAAACTAATAGAAAACAATGTTCCAGGCACACAGGCTATAGACATCACTGGCCACAAAAATCCTAACTCTCTCAACAACTACCAACAACTTAGAAAGCGACCAGAAATGTGTTATGTCAAACCCGCTTTCCTTTAACTTTGTTAATCGTCCCCTTAACGCCCCAGTTGAATCAAAGATGTACATGCAATAAAAAATGACACATCATGTGCTTACCAATCAGAGAATTCCATTTACCAGTCCACACGTGATTCCACAAGCAGATTTCCATGCGGAATATCCTTGCACTTCCAATAGCAACACGTGACATATTTCCAAGACAAAAATATCAATTTTCCAAGAAACCGTGAACTTGAAAGTTCAGCACAAGGTTTTCATGTGGGGATTGTGTTTGGATGGGTCTTTCATACACGGGGGTAATTTTACAATAAGTATCAATAAAATACTAGTTATATAATAGATAGTGACACAGATATCTAATTAACTATAAATAATCGAACGCATTGTCACGCATGCTACATTTTGCTCCTCGTTACAGTAGAAATGTGTACTCAGCATCGTATAATTATTTCCCATAGAACTTTTCTAAATTAGAACTGATGAAATGAAAAGTTTTCATTGTAATAATGTTAGGTATCTTTTCTCGGCTTCATAAACATCGATCTATTAAGTGCGATAATACCTCATTACAATCAAACGTTTTTATCTTGTCATTTTCTCACGCGTAAAAATAGTGAATATCGTACGCACAGGTCACGAAACAGGCCTCACTAACATATTAGTATTAATGCGCTTTATTTACCCAACATTTGCACGTGGATTTTGACCTATTCGCGCAATACTTACAATACGTAACAATTGTAACTGTTAAGTTGTTGCATTTTGGGGGTGAGGGTGTATAAGTGGTACATATAGTTGGATTCTACTGTTTGAATATTCTGATTTTCATAAAATATTATAACACCCAGTGACCTACAGATGAATGCGAAGAAATATTAGTGACTAATGAATATTGTATCTTTTGAATGTGCTAAACAATACTGCAAAAATGAAGAGTTCTTTTTAACTAAAACGGAAAATATTGGGTGAGAAAAATAATCTACGTTGGGGTTTGTACCATAACAAATAAATCCTAGTCGCGGGGTTACCTTATTTGTCTTCCAAAGAGGCAGAGCCTCGTGGGGGAGACAAATAACGTAACCCCTTGAATGGGATTTCCTTTTCCCGGTGCAAACCTCATCAAAGATTCTATTAGTATAAGAAGGTTGGTAGAAATCATTAAGTTTTGGTTGAAAAATAAATCGTCGTCCAGGTTGTTCAATAACTGAGTCAGAAAGATTTGTTCTTTCAATCTTTCATTCAAGTAGTCAATCGTCTTTAAATCTGCTTTCACTGCACTGTGCCGTTCTTTTCTGGTACTCTTCATACTTACCGTCGCCTCCAGGCCAAAAGATACCGACGCATTATTTCAGATGATTGTCAATTGCAAAATTCGTTGAATGATTTAAAAACATATTTCCAAAACAGAAATTATCCTAAACATATCATTGATTCTGTGCTGCACAAAGCCTGTAATCTTACTCAACATGAGGCTTTAAACACAGTAAATCGCACAATAGAGTAAAATATAATTCCTTTCAGAATACAATATAATCCTTCATTACCTAATATAGGAATTATAATTAATAAATATTGGAGTCTCCTAAATTTATCAAATAAAACCAGCTTAAAATCACGTTACAAAAATTAACCAATTCTTGCTTATAGAAGACCCAAGAATTTGCAAAATTTTCTAATTAGAACTAAACAGACGGAAAATAGAAAAAGACAATTCTCGTCATCTAAATGCAATAGACACTGGTGCTTTCAATGTGCAAACATAAGAGAAAGTGCTTCTTTCAGTAGCGCTAATAAAAAGAGGTATTTTCTCTGCGTTATAACACTAACTGCGTATCAACTGATGTGATTTATTTGATAACCTGTAAAAAATGTAATATGCAGTATGTTGGACAAACACTTCAACAAGTTTCTAAGAGAATGAATAATCAACGCTTTCATATAAAAATGATAGAGATCCTCAGTTATCCTCTAATATTTCAACACATTTTAATACCAATAATCACTCTCTACTCGATTTTTCTTTCATGCCAATAGACATTGTGCATGGAGACATGAATAGACTCATAAAAGAAACTGGATTCATAAATTAGATAATTTGTATCCTAATGGCCTTAATGCCAATGCACTATATAAAATTGTATAAAATATTTATTTTGTTTTTTTTTTAAATTGATAAATTGTATATCCTTTATAACAATATAATTATATGTATAACTGTTTGTCTCTATTTTATTTTATTATTGCAAAGAGAAGGGAAATATTCATTTCGACATTAACGTTTATTAGTTACCTATGATGCAATATATAAGCCAATATCATAACCAAACAATATTGTGATTAGTTCCAGATGAAATTTTGAAATGTTTATAAACCAGATTTCTTGATTTGGATTACACAATGCTTTACAGCTTCATCTAGTCTATTATGTGTTAACTTGAATTAAACAAAACGTGAGTCCTCATATGTCGACTAATTATTTAGGTGTTATTTCAGTTTGAAGAATTTCATTCAACCCTCATTTGATGGATTTATGAAAAAGTAAGGTGTAATTTGTTGCCAAATTTTTTGAGCGAAGGACTGTTTTTATCGTTTTGATTTTATCACTCATATCTGCAATCGATAAATCGTAATTTGTGTTCACATATCTAATATTGCTTTATTTCACATACATTTCATTTTTGACGTTCACCATGACTTTGGTTCTGTATCAAATCATTCCTTTTCTGCAACTCTGATAACATTTTAGTGGTAGCGGCGATGGAGTTATTCAGGTCAGACATTTTTGGGCTAAAATTATTTATTACATTTTTAGTCTCTTGGTAGTTCCGATCTATTTCACGATTCAAGTCTCGACACTGGTCAAGTCGAGATGGGAAAATATAATTGTCCTCCAGAGATTTTAAACTCGTATCTCTGTGTTCAACGGCATTTATGTCGGTATTCATCTTATGCTTGATCGGTTCCATATATAATGTCTTTTGTTAAGCTTTTCATCTGCTCCTCGTCTTACTGTTACTAGGTTTTATAACAGTATATAAATTATTCAATCTATAAACAATTTTTGTGCATCTAAAATATTTTCCTTCTCTTTTCATTAATCTGTTGTTGTAGCTCTGAGATTTTCCTAGCTTCTTTTCAGTGCTCTCTGCTCAAAAGTAGCTAATGTATTGTCAACGTGTTGCTTATGTGTCATTATATCTTTTCAATTACTTTTAACTAGCGTTTAACGTATTTGAGTATCAACTACTTTTGCACAAAACTTGTATTGGCAAATTAACGAAACAGCTTGTTTAGTTCATCCACAAACATTATAGCAATAGCTAAAAGGTGTAATACATAAGAGTACATTGTTTGCTTACAAAGTAGTTCCTAATACACGAGGCTATTTTTAGATACACGTGTCGTTCAATATGAAGTCGTGCAGTATGGAAACATACTGTACGATTACAACAATGTAAAGTTAAAGGAGAAAAATAAATGAGCATATAACAATCTGTTTTTCATTCTGACTTAAAACGGAAAATCGCAAGGTCCGCTAACTGACATTTCTCCAGTAATTGTCCACATAAGCTATGGCATTTACATTAAACGGAAAACTTATGATATATGTATACCTTGAAAGTCTATAACTGTTCCATCTTCATCTCAGATGTTGAATTTCTATACGGTTATTTTAATCCTTTGTAGTTGATTGTAATAATGTAATAACACTGTGAAACAAAGTCTCTGTGAAACACTTTTTAACTGACAAAGACTCTAGCAAATATTATATAAATATCGAATTGTGATCCGCCCATGGCGCAATAATACGCATATATAAACATTCTAGCTACCGTCTGCAGTTGATTCTAGATCGATGATGAATTTCCACACATTAATCATTAGTGACGTATGAAAATAACGATAAAAAGTATTCATAATCCTCGTTTTCTACATAAATTTAATATGAACACATTTTCATCACAATCCTTCCTGATTTTTGTTCCCCCTTCCCCTCTCATGCATAACGGACAAACTACGCAGAAATGTGGAGTGAGAGAGAAAAGGAATTTGAACCGAATAAAACCTTGAAATAGAATTTACACCCAGTAACCTACAAGAATATGGTTCTTCGTAACGATACGTGTGCACTTTCCTTGGGATTTATCTACAGTGTTTATCAATGATACAATGTTGCAAACCATGTCGACATTATACAGTAAATTCCTCGGTTACGTGGTACACATACTGTGATGTAGTTAATGTTTTTGTTTTTGTTGTTGTTTCTTAAACATACGATAATGTTCTAAAAATCGATTATTATTAATTAAATATGAAAATGTTCAAAAGCCTCTCTCTCTGTCTCTCTGTCTCTCTGTCTCTGTCTCTCAGCAGCAGGCAGGGTGAACCCTACAACTTTTTTCCTGACCTTATTTTACAAAAATAAAGGTTCCTACAGGGGCTGAACAAAATAAGGTCAATAACTCTAAACCGAACCTTCTAACTTTTATTATTACCATTATAGTTTGAAAAAAACGGATAATAAATCGTTTTGAGTTAGCTCATTTTTTTTACTTTATTTTTGACTTTTTTGTTTTTATTTTTATAATGCGTTTAGTTTACTTACCGGGTGAATTAATTTTTGTTGTTTTTCACCCTGCCTGCTGCTATAAATTAACCAAAGATTTTATCCAGACCTATACGATATCTGGATCTTGGGTCATGTAAATTTATTGTTATAAATCCGAAAGGAACAGCTTGTGCTTTTGAAAATAAGTTTTTAAATTTGATCATATCCATATCCCCTGAACACCAAGTATAATAAATATTCTGTAAAGTATAATTATCTACTCCATTAAACACGACTAAATATTGCAGTTGTCTCTGATCACTTTAGGTATTTGTGTATATCGCTGAGTAACATAGATCACGTCAGTATTTTTATGTCTACCTCGAGAAAATATTCTAGCTGGATTTGATTGTCTGTCCATCATTACATCATCATATACTACGAGGTTATTAATAAATCCATCTAGGTCATCTACAGATGGGGCCTCATCAATATCGGTAATAAAGTCAACAACATCATTACCGTTTTCATTCAGCAATTTTGCATTTTCATTAAAATCTTTAAGTACTTCATAACACCGTTGATCATCTACAGATGGTGCTACCAAATATAATTTATCCCACTTGAGCCATCGCATTATCAGATTAAGTAATAATTGTGTCTTACCAGATCCAGATGGACCTATTATAATCATTCTGATAGAATTTGGTAATGCTGGATGGTGTTTTACTTGTTCCTGTTTTTGTGTCGCAGAAAAGTCAATTATATCCATATAGTAAATAATATGAGTCTATATTGTGTTCGGTGTAAAATTCCTACACCTACTGCTGAATTAACTACAATAACAACGAAGAATAAACGACGTGCTCTGACAGGCAAATGTGTAAAATGCGGCACGAAGAAATACAAATTTGTCTCCATGACTACGTCAGGAACAAAAACAGGTGGAGATATCGCCGCTTCATTAAGGAAATTACCAGGAACTCCATGGGCTAAATACCCCGGTGAGAAACATCTTCCTGGATATAATTATTGTGGTCCTGGAACTCGACTTGATATCCGACTTGATGATCAAGATCAACCAAGACCAGGAGAGCATCCAATAAATAAGATTGATCAAGCGTGTCATGTTCATGATGTTGCGTATAAAAATAAAGATTTACAACAACGGCATCTCGCAGATGTAAAATTGATTCATGCATTAAATTCTATACCTAATAAATCTGTTAGAGAAAAACTCGCTAGTTTTCTAGTAAAAACTACCATGAAAGGTAAAATAATGCTAGGGGCTGGTAATTAATTATATAATTATTATAATGGACTCTGTTTATTATAACCCAAGAGGATATTGGAGAGGCAGATCAGCGATTACTAAATTATCAGAAGCAGCAAAAGTTTCACGTTCTGTTGCTGCAGCGTGGTTAGCACGACAGGCAATATGGCAAATTTATCTACCACCACCTAAAAAAATTCAGCACGCACATTTTGATGTCAGCTTCCCTAATGAGGTTCATCAAGCAGATATTTTATTTTTACCACATGACACCATTAAAATTGGTAGACGTCAATCACGCACGTACAAATACGCATTAACTGTCGTTGATGTTGCAAGTAGACATAAAGAAGCGGAACCATTATCAACAAAGACAGCATCTGAAGTTGCATCTGCGTTTGAGCGAATTTATCGACGTGGTGGTCTACGATGGCCACATTTATTACAGGTTGATCCTGGCAAAGAATTTCTTGGTGCAGTATTATCGTTGATGAAGAAACATAACGTTAAAATCAGACGAGGACATACTGAAATTCATCGTGATCAGGCAATCGTTGAACGATTTAATCGAACACTTGCTGAGCGGTTATTTGGATATCAATATGCAAAGGAAATATCTACTGACTTTTAAGTCCGGTGAGAGATCTCGTGAATGGGTTACAAGGTTACCAAGTGTGATAGCTGCGTTAAATAATGAAATTACTCGTTCAACTTCCATGAAACCTTCTAATGCGATTACAAAAAAATATATACAAATACAACGCCGTGAATCTTTCTTTCAACCAGTATTAGGTGATGTAACTGTAAGATATTTATATGAACCTGGTGAACATGAAGGTGGTAAAAAAAGAGCAACTGATCCTATCTGGAGCGTGACTACACATACAATTTCTAGCGTGGTTAGATCCACTGGTAGACCTCCAATCTACAGACTAGATTCGAGAGCCCCTCAACGTGGATTTGTGCGTGAACAGTTACAAGTAATTCCTAAAGACACACAATTACCACCACATGCAATTACATAACCAGAACCTCTACGTCGATTACATTCAAGACAGGTCAGCATCACATTATCACGTGTATGACCAAGATCACTATTAATTCTGTCTACGGTAAATTGTCTTGGATTATTATTCGAATATTGCCATAACATATTACAGTTACAGCTTGCACAATGATTCTTCTGTCGTTGTTTTAGTATTATAATAAATTCAGTATCAATATCAAAGTCACGATTATTTTTTTTGTCACATTGCCTATAACCAGATAGTTTTTTTCTTATTACGCCATTGCTAACAGTTTGATTATTATTTTCTGTAAAATTCATAATAACCCTATGTAGTTGATATATTCTTCTGACTCGAGAAACTGCGAGATAAACTAAATTTGACCATTCGATCCGATCATCTATAATCCAGATATTTGTATCAGAAATAGTTACCCCTGTGACGAATGAATCGTTATAGCGTATCCTAACGTCCACGGTGATTTATTCATACTCAGCGCATTCTCAACAACATTAATATCGACTAAAACAATATCATTCAAGACACGATTTTGTATCCTACCGCCAGGAATTTCATCTTCAATATTCTGTCGTCGAGTATCTATTGGGCGGTAACATAATGGTACAGGTAGATCTGAAAACTTTTCTTTATGTAACAGAAATAATTTCTCCTGTAGTTCATCACGAACTATCTTTCTACTTGCAACTGTTAAATCAGCGGGATTCCATAAACTCAGAAAATCATTCATAGAAGTCTCTGGAATTACTCTTCGCATTATTTCACATTGTACTCTGTCTGGTTGTAGTCTGATTAATCTTTTAAACTCCTTCAGCGGTTCATCAATAGTTCTATGGTCATCATTTATTTCTTCATAATAATCTACGTTATTCTTCAGCCATTCATGTGGTGACTGACCAATAAAGGGTGGTGCTTGACCATGATCACCACACATTATTACAGCAGTATTCTTTGTCAATAACCAATCAAGAAATGTTTTTAATATTTCTAACGACACCGTGTCTACCTCGTCCCACATAATATATTTAGGTATATATTTCTCACCCATTCGCTCAGAGTCCATGTGTCTCCACACCATCTAAAGAAACTATGGTATGTACATGATTTTACTCCTCGTTCTTTTATTTCCCTGGCTAATTTATGTGTCGGTGTCAAAACAATTATATCTGAATTATTATTCCTGAAAAATTTAATCACACGCGTTGTTTTACCTGAACCACCACATCCATTAAGATAAACAGTCTTATGTCTAGCCACAGGATCATATACAGATGGTGCTGATGACTTTGATACTTGATTATTATTTTGTAATATATTTCCTTAATTTCAACGTCGGCAGATTCAGAATAACTAAGTATATTTTCTTGTTTTATTCTCCATGATCCCCATTCACCATTACCAAGTAGCGGTTTTAACAAATCTGTATATTTTTTATTTATATAAAACGAATCCGTCGCGACTCTGACAGCGTAACGAGGAAATCTACTTATCATAGACAGTAGATTTATAGAAACATATGCCAACATCGATGATCTTAAATGAGTAAATTGCGGTGAGTCACCATCAAGATAGCTTACAATTGTACCTAGTTTGGTTCCGTCTGATAAATAAGCATTACATCGGCTTATAAATGTGTTTTTTCCGTTGTATCAGCGATTATAAAATCGAGTTCAGCATCGTCCATAATCAATCTTGTACAGTGTCTTTTATGATCATATGCTCCTCCTTGAGTAAATTTACCAATTATCTTTCTACCAAGATCTTTTGCAAGTTTTTCATCGTGCTCGTCTCTGCATTTACGTATATTATTAGTAATTTTAATAATGTCATCTTCATTAAGATTAGGAAATTCTTACCTGGCATCATCAATATTAAATCTATTTGGTTCTGGTAACCAAACTTGCTTCTGTGACCGATATGATATAATTGCCTCACTCACCTGTAAAGATATTAAAATTCCAACATCAAGCATATATCTCAATAGTACTATTGGAACCCAACATTTTTCTGAAAAATGTCTTCCAAACCAAGCATAAGTAATCGGATGGAGATTTTCTGCAAACTCGAATGATTCTACATGAGCAAATCCGGTTAAGTCAAAATCTGGTAATGGTCCGTTTATCGCAACCCTGGTCATCTCGTGTGATGGATGTCCAAATCTCTTAAAGTATTCAGAACATTCTCCGTATCAAAGAAAACCCCCAGGATAACATGCTACCATATCAACGGATATAACGTCATTATACTTATATTTATTATTCTACAATCCTCCGTGTCCATATTCTAAGCAGCTTTTATGGATATCTTCAAGAAATTCCGATCGTGTTGGTTTCCATAAATTTTTCTCCTGAGCAAAGTGAGCCGCTACAGATGGAACAGTAAAACAATTATTTAATAATTGTCTAACTTTGACA
>JAECUM010074605.1:0-30493 GCA_016617855.1 Megalonaias nervosa | reverse complement strand
TTTAATGGCATACGACCATATTCTATGGTTTGTTTTACTCCTGAGATATTTTTCTATCCATCAAGCCATCATTGACTATTCTGCGTTGCACCAAACTGAAGTTACGGGTTCCAAAACGTGCGAATTTCGCGAATTTTGAGTGGACACTATTACGCTTGCTTTTTAGCAGACGTTTTGTCATAGTCCTTTTTGTGTTTGCATGTTTTACTTACCCTGTGTCCAGTTTAATCCTGTTGTCATTGTTATGATATCTAGTAGCCCTGGTTCTCTCGTCGTTACCATTGGATTTCGATTCCTTATGCCTTTTAGGTTGGTTTGGGGACTTGTTTTTTAGCTGGCGTTTTGCCATAGTCCCCTTTTTAGTCCTGGTCCTGTTGTTGGTATGTTGTCTGGTGGGTAAGTGTATTAGGATTAATTGTTAATTGTTAAGTCTGGTTAATAGGATAAGTGGGTGCTGGCGTGTTGGATGGCTGGTAGTGCTTGTCTCTGAACCGTGGGTCTAGGCTCATTGTCATAGTCCTGGTTTGTTGTGTTGCTGGTGTTTTCCTTTTCGTTTATATGCGACCATGTTTTTGGATCCCCTTTAGGTACGAGATGACGTTTTTGTAGGTAAGTTCTATATTTATGTTCTTGGTCTTATCCAATATCTCTGGGTATGTTGTTGGTGATCCAATGTGTTTCTGGTATTCTTGGAAGCTGTTCCGCTGCACATTGTAGGTGGCACATGTGTTGAATATGTGGTCGAGCGTCTCTGCTATTGGGCAGGGAGGACAGTTGGTTGTTTGGTTCCCTTGGTCTTTGAGGTACCTTCCGAAGCTCCCTTTCAGTAGTGTTTTTCCTGTCATGATTCTGTTGATAATCCTTAAATCATTAACTTCCATGTCCTTTGGGGTAATGATTTTCCTGGATACTTCTTTTTGTAGTTGGTGGAGATGCCTTCCGTTGTTGGAGTTGTTCCATATGTGTTGCCATTTTGTGTTTATTTTCTGTCTAACCTGACTGTAGAGTTCATGGACGCTGTAGGTGAGGGAGTGTGTTTCGTCGTTGTGGAGGTTCTTTTTTGCCACTGTGTCCGCTTTGTCATTCCCGGGGAGGTTATGTGTGATGGCACCCAGAGGAATTCAATGGTATGTTGATTTGTCTCGAGTTCTCGAGTATGTTGCATCACTTCCTCGAGTATATTTGCTCTGCTTCGTGTTGCGCCTGTTTCTAAGGTTTTGAGGACGCTGAGAGAATCCGTGATGATAACATGGCGCTGCTGGGTTTGAGTTTTGATCCATTTCAGTGCTTCGTTGATTGCCCAAAATTCGACTGTGTAGATGGAGCAGTCATCTAGAAGTCGAGCTCCAATTTGTATTTGTTTTTTCTGGTACCACGATTGCTGCTGCCGTTCTGTTAGGTTCCTTGGATTTAGATCCGTCCGTGTATATTTTAGTGTATTCCGTATATTGCTCCTGGAGTAGTTTTTGAATGTCAAGTAGCGTTTTGCAGTGATTTTGATGTTTGGTTCCGAATATTTGTGCTATGAGGTTGATGTTTGGGGTATTATTTCTCCACGGGGTGGGGTCCTGGATTTGCCGTTGCTCCGCTTGTATGCCAGTTAATTGGAGTTCTGCGCAGAGGGTATGGACTTTCTTGCTTGCTGGTGGGTTTGGTACAAGTTTTTGATTGAATGGTGTTTCGCATAGCTTAGTTGGCGCCTTAGTTGGGTTTGCGTCGCTGTGTATTGAGTTCCTGATGGTATGTCTTAGGATTTGTTCCTCTCTGCGTAGTTGTAGGGGTAGTTCTCCTGTTAGTATTTGTAACTCTTGAAGTGATGTGCTGGGTAATGTTCCAGTACATAGACGGAGAATTTTGTATTCAAGAGAGTCCAGTTGGGATAGCAGTTTGTTGTTGGCTGATGCGTAGACCTGGCAGCCGTAGTCTCATCTTGATCTAATTAATGATCGGTATAACATAAGTAGTGTGGCTTGATCAGCTCCCCATGTGGTTCCTTTGAGGTGTTTCAGCAAGTTGATGTCTTGTTGTAATTTTTTGACGAGATTTTCAATGTGTGGTTTCCATGTGAGTTGTTCATCTAGTGGTAGTCCCAGGAAGTGGGTTTGGTTTACGAACTGGATGGGTGTGCCTTGTAGGTAGAGTTGCGGGTATTTGGGTTTTCGGTTGTTGGGGCGGGAGAAGAGCATCCCGACAGTTTCAGTACTTGAGATTTTTAAGTCCCAGTTATTCGCCCATCTGGTGATGTCGTCCAGTCCTTGTTGTATCTGTGAGATGTGGTGTCTGTTGTTGGGGTTTCCTGCTTTCCAGATTCCGCTATCATCCGCGAATTGAGATAGGTTGATGGTACTATGTAGGCATTCTTCTAGGTTGTTGACCATAAGGTTGAATAGAGTGGGGCTTATCACACTTCCTTGTGGGGTTCCGTTGTCCAATGTGTATGTTTCGGAGTATGCATCTCCTACCCGGGTCTTAATTCGTCTTTCTGTGAGGAAGTTAGAGATCCAGCGGTGCATTTATCCTGTTATTCCATATTGGTTGAGTTTGGCAATTAGCCCATTGGTCCATACTAGGTCGAAGGCCTTTTCTAGGTCGGGGAATATGGCTATGAGATGGCGGTTCTTTTTCCTTGGTGCGTTGAAAGCGAGTTTGATGTCGGCTTCAAGTCTGGTGAGTTCGTCTATGGTAGATCGTTTGGGCCTAATCCGCTTTGATTTTCCGTGAGTAGATGGTTTCGCTCGAGATGTAGGAGTCTGTTGCTGATCATCGTCTCCATGATTTTGCAGATGGTGTTGGTGAGTGAAATTGGGCGATAGGATCAGGTAAGTTTTGGGTCTTTTCCTGGTTTTGGAATCGCTATTACAATGGCTTACTTCCAGGTGGTGGGTATGTTGCCAGTGTTCCAGATGAGGTTGATTAAATCGAGGATAATCCGTTGGATGTTGTCAGGTAGGTGTTTTTGGATTTTGTAGCCAAGATTATCCTCTCCCGGTGAAGTGGATTTCTTGTGGCGGAGCGCTTTGTGCCATTCTTGCAGTTGGAAGTTGTCGTTGAGCGGTGATTTCTCGTTATCTCCGCAGTCAGGTCCTTAAAGAGATGTGGGTATTTTTGCTACACCTCTTGGCGTTGTAGCATAAAGGTTTGAGTGTGATTACTGTTGCTACTCGAGAGTGCAAAGTGTTGTGCTGATTGTTCGGCCTTTTCTTTGTTAGTTTCTGCTCCTGTTATCTGGGGTGTTGTTTCGGGGGTCTTACCTTTCATGGCTTTGATTTTGTTCCAGACTTCTTTCGTGGGAGTGGAGTGATTGAGTGTTGAGCAGTAAGCTTGCCAGGAGGCTTTTTAGGCTTGTTTAGTTGTTCTTCTTGCTTTGGCTTCCATTTGTTTGTAGGTGAAGTCGGTGGAGAGTTTGGTATGTAGGAAGCGATTTAGTGTTTTCTTTTTTGCTTGTAGGGCGGATTTGCAATCTTCATTCCACCATGGGATGGTTGTTTTTCCACTTGTTTTAGGTATACTTTCCTGTGCAGCGTCGTTAATTGCTTGAGTGATGTTGTAGTAAAGGGTTGTGTCAGCACTTTGTAGGTCCTCTATATGTTTTGTCCTTAGGATGGTCTGGAAGGTGTCCCAGTCTGCCTTATTAGTTTTCCATTTTGGTATGCTGGTTTGTTGCTCCTTAGGGTTGTGTAGGTAAACTGTTGTTGAATAGGGAAATGGTCGCTACCAAGTGTACTTTGTTGCATGACCTCCCATTCGGTGATCTGAGCAATGAGTGGTGTCGCTATGGTGAGGTCTATGGCTGAACATTTTCCGTTGGCCGGGTTTATCCTAGTGGGGGTGCCTGTGTTGAGTATTATCATTTGGTTGGTTCTGGCGTATTTGTCGATGTTTTTCCCTCTGGTGTCCGTATGGTCCTTCCCCAGTCTATGTTGTGAGCGTTGAAATCTCCGCAGATGATGCTGTTGTTACCTTTGTCTTTGAGTATTTGGGCAAGTTCCTGAGAGGGGTTGGTGTTGGTGGTCCCTGGGAGGTATATGTTGTGGATGGTGATCTTTTTCCGGCCGATTGTGAGCATAATTCCTTGATGTTCGATTGTGTTGGTGGTAGGGTTCGTGGTGTTATTGATTTCTGTGATGTTGTTGAGTGTTGTGTATGTGTATGGCGATACCTCCTCCTTTATTCCCGTCGGTCCTGTATTTGTGGAAGCTGAGGTCGTATCCTTTAATTTTCGGCGTTGTTTTGTTCTGATTTAGGTGGGTTTCTTGTAGGCATAGGATATCCGGTTTGTTGTTTTCTGCATTGATGGCTGATTGAAGTTCTCCCTGGTTTGCAATTAGTCCCCTGCAGTTCCACAGCCATATGATGAATTGTGAACCGTTGTTAGTATAGTCGGCATTTCTCGGTCTGTTGTGGTCGTGTTCCATAATTGTGTCGTTGGTATTTACGTGATGTTTGCTACCTGTGCAGCTATTAATTGGTTGGGGAGTGAATTTTCTCCAGTAGATCTTGTAGGGACTGGCAGAAGTCCTCCTTCCTGATTTGGTCTTGGTGGGTTTTTTGTTTTAGTTCGTTCCTTATTTCTCGTAAATATTGAGTTATGAGGGTTGAGGTAATGGTATCCATTGTTTTTTGTTTCTCCTTCTTTGTTGATTGTTCAGTGTCATAATTTTGTGCATCCTTCTCCTTCTTTGTTGGTCGCGTCTGTTGCCGGGAGTGTTGGTGTTGGGTAGTGTGGTGTTGTAACACTTATTGGCTTCGGTGTTGGGTTTTTTGTTGTCGTTGGTGGTCAGGGTGTTGTCGCGTGTCGTGTGTTCGGTGTCTAGTTGGGTTTACCTCGGTTGGTGGTGTTGTGCTAATGTGATTGGCGGTGTTGGGAGTAGTGCAGGTCTATTGTTTTTATACTGAGGGGGTTTTTCTCCCTTGTTAGCACAGGGCCTTTGTTGGGTAGGTTGGGGGCGTTGTGGTTCCTGTTGTCTGCTTGATGGTGCTGGAGTTCGAATGGTTGTTGGCGTGTTGTTTTTAGGGTTTGTGTTGTGAAGATCTTTTGCAGCTTGGTTATAGCTGATATTTGTTTCCTCCATTGTCTTGATGTCTTTTTCCCTTATGGTGTAGGGGCAGTCATCGGAGTATGGGGCATGCTGTCCCCTGCAATTGGCACATTTGAAGGTTTGTGCCTTGCATGCGTCCTGGTGATTCCCGCCGCATTTGTAGCACCGCTTGTGTCGTCTACAGGCTTTTGTGAAATGCCCCCATCTCTGACAGTTGCTACAGTACCGGGGGCTTGTTGAGGTATTTTTGAAGCATTACTGTCCTTCCATTTGGTCCAAGTTTGACTGATGTGGGTGGGAGGCACGAGCATTCGAGCAATATTGTTGTTTCCGTGCCATGCTGATTTTTAAGTTTTTGAAAGCTCGATAACATTCGATGTTTTTTTTTTTTATTTTTTTAGCTCGGTTTGGATTTCTGTTGTTGTTGTGGCTGAGAGTGACCCAGGTAGCTTGATGATGGCCTTGAATCCTGGTTTTGGTCTTTCGGAAACGTGTTTGTTTGGTGGGGTTAATTCGGGTGTCCGTCTTGGTGTGGGTTTGTGTTGCTGTGTCTTTCCACTTTAACCCTTATGCCTGTGATGCAACTGAGTTCTAGGTATTTGGCTAGTTGGCTGGTGGTGCTACACCAGATAATTATGTAATTCGAACGCGGCCTAATAATCCGGAAGTGTCCACTGTGTTGTCGGGTTAATGCGGTGGCGAGGCTCTTTGTGCTTATGCTGTAAAATTTATTACAGTAGCTTGTTATAAACAGTGTGAGGTGGGGTGGGTGGTATTCGTGTTTTGTTATTTTCCCTGGTTGTGATGCCTGGTTGCGTTCCCTTGTTTTCCCTTGGTGTTGAGTTGAAGGTGTGGGCACCAGATTTTTGTTGTTACTGTTGTCGGTGTTTGTCATTGTTGGTGGGGTAGTGCGGCCTCCGATGTGTTGATGTGCTTCGGGGTTTTTTTTGTTACTATTCTGATATCAGCATTAGGATTGGGTGAGGATTTTTTAGTTTTTTCTTTGCCCTTGAGGGGTTGTTTTCCTTTGGGAGTGCGTGCCGTTTCCTCGAAGTCTGGTATGTTATGATAAGGCTGCATGTTTTTTTTTTTTCAAGTTGACGTTGTTCTGCTTGGTATTGGGCGTTCTGTGTTTCCTTCCTCTCCCATGATTTAAGGTGCTCCGAGGGCCCTGCTTCCTGGCTGTTGTGTATTGTGTAGTTTTTTCTTTTATTGTTGTTGGTGGTGGTAATGGTGGTGTTCTCCTTTGGGGTTGGGAGAGGCTGGCCGGTGCTGTATTCAATTGCTGCTGTTATGGTTGTTGTCGGTGTTGTTTCAATTGTTGTTGTTGTGGTTGTTGTTCGTGTTGTGGTTGCTGGTAATATGTTGTCATTGTTCTGTATAGTGAGGATGTTGTCCATTTTGCCCATCGTGTTGTTGTTGTTTTCAGTCTTTTCCTCTGGCACTGTTGACATAGTTGTTGCTATGGTGTTGGTTTTGTTGCTATTGTTGTTACTGCTAGCTGATTTGTCCTCCATAGTTGCTGTTTTTGTTGCTCCCAACATGTCATATATTTGTGTCCTCCACTGCGTTGTACATAGTTGTTGTTATGGTGTTGTTGTTGTTGTTGTCATTGTTGCTCTCTGGTTGGTTATCTATATGCTGGTGTAGTTGCTACCAGGATATAGTATGTTTGAGCGGCCTCCATTATGTTGTTAGCGGGGTCTGTTTCTGTGGTCTCCGAGTTAATTGTTTCCCATGCTTTCTTATCCTGGATGTGTATTTTGTTATTTTTTTCGTTGTTTTCCTTGCTCTAGCTGTGAATACATCCTCAAGTGTTACGAATTCTGTGTCTGTGTGCTTGGTAATCGATCGAGTGATCCTGCTTTCCTGTGTCAGTAGGTCCCGCGCTACAATTTCCTTTTGTGGTAGGCGCATTTAGGAATGTGCCAATCAAGGGGGGGGGGTGTCCTCCGCCACTCTGAGTTCGGTTGTGGTATTTTCCATCCGTTGGGGGATGGGGGTGCCCTGTTTTTTCCTGTGAGTTTCTATAGTCTAATTAGCTGTTTCCTCTTGTTGTTGTTAAGGGTGATTTTCCTCTTTGTTTCGTGGGCCATGTTTTATTTATTTGTACTTTTACCTGTCGTGCGATGATTTTGCTTTTTTTGTGGGGGGGGGCACCAGACAGATGCCCCCTCCCTACTTAGCCGAAAAAAAATAAAAGTATTTCATGTGTTCTTGTTTCCCCCAGGTGCGGTGTACTGTACTATTTTATATAAAGAATTTTGATCAAAAATTTATTTTGAGACAATTTTTGACGGGGTATTTTCCCTAGTGTATCTGAAGGTTTGTTCATCCGATCAAGTTTCAAATACTTTCTCGGAGTCCCTCACCTTTTTCGAAATTTTGTGACCTTTGCCAAGGGTCTCCTAAGTCCTGTGTATGCTATATGTGTTATGCTATATTGTGTGTTTGCTATAAGTGTTTTGTAAGGACGGCAGTTATGTCAAATCAGAGATATCCCAGGTTTTCCTACTTCATTACATATATGTACACATGTATAACATATACATATGAGTGGACATATATTGTATTTATTTAAATTTATAAAAAAAATTTAAAATTTAAATAATTTTGAATTTTGAATTCCTTTTACTTATTTTTTGAGAGTGAGACGGTGCACTGAAAATTTTAAAATAAAACCTATTGTTTTGAGTGTATTTGCATTCCTGAGTCGTCTCCCTCTTTATATTTATGGTAATATATTAATATTAATAGTTAAGGACAATTTGGGTTTCTTCATGTAGCGAGCAACATTTCCTTTATTTATTTATGTTACCCTCTACATTCAGAAACATTTCAATTCCTTTGTAGCATGAAAGACTGAAAAAAGCCAAATAGACCTAAATTCCAAAGATAGATATATATATATAGATATATATATATATATATATATATATATATATATATATATATATATATATATAAAAATTTTGTTAGCCTTGGGTCACCCATTGTTAGTTACATTTTCCTATTTCCCTTTTGTGTGTACTGTTTGTCCATGTACTACACATGGATTTTTCTGAGGCTCTTTCGCAGGCCTGTCCACTTCGCGTGGCGCCATGTGGCTTAGCCCCACGACGTCTACGTCTCATACTTCTTCCATGTGTAGGTTCCCTGTCCCATAAATAGAAAAAAGAATAATTAGATGTTATTTATTAAAAAATTTTGGGTGACTGTTAGCAAATTGTTAGGAATTGTTATACACAAAATACAGATGATTTTTAACACCCTTTGTCATTTTTTAATCATTATAACTTGCCCATATGTTTTCATTATGGTTATTATGTAATCTATCAGCTTCATATATATCTCTTTACTAAATTTCCCATCTAGATATAACAGCATATTTTTCCGGTATTTTTCAGTTTTAGTTATTTGTGTAATTAAAATATTCCTTTGTGTTGATGATTTTTCACATTCTGTTGTTACATGAGCTTTGGTATAGTAAGCTTTTTTACACATGGGGCATTTCGGCATTTGTCTTGTCATGTGTCTTCGTATGGCTACCTCTCCAGTAAGCCGTGTATTGTGTAAATATTTGAACATAATACTCTGTATTTTTAAAGAATTGATTTTTTCCCATTGTCCCCATATATTTTCCCAGCTCACTCCCCATATTTCCTGTTCCAATTTATTTCTTATATTTTTTGTACTTGTTTCTCTAATCCATTCATATGTGCATTTTGTATCTATTTCCCACAACTCCTCGTTATCCCTATATTGTAACAACAAATTTTTTATATATCTTAACTTTCTAGGCACTTCTATTAATTTACTTAAAGCATTATTTTTATAAATATCTTGCCTATTCCTTACAGCGAACCCAAACCAGTAAATATACAACGATTCCCACGGCATGCTGGGTATTGTTTTTATAATCTTAAAACGGTTAAGAATATTTGTGTATTTAACTAAGACTGGATTTGGCAAGGTTAATCCCCCTCTCCTTTTGGACCTGTACAAAGTATCTTTTTGAATATAGTGGGTTTTGTATACCCATATGTAGTTTATAATTTCTTTGTCTAGTTTGCCTAGTTTTTTATTATCTATGTCGTTTGATTTTAGTGTATAGTTCATATTGGAGTAAAAATAGGTTTTTGCCACTTGGGCTCGCTCCATTATGCTAAGTGGTATTAGCGCCCAGGTTTGTGTACATTTTTTAATTTTTTCAAGTATTTTTTTGTAGTTTTTCTCTTCTTCATTATAACCAAAATGGATTCCCAGAGCTTTCACTCTGTTCTTTATATAAGGGGGGGGGGGTAATCCAGGGTGGTTCCCCCTCCAGTTTCCTATTTTAAGTATTTCCGTTTTATCATGGTTAATTTTTGACCCTGATGCTTTTCCAAATTTCTCATACTCCTGTTTTCGGTGTTTAAAGGAGTTTGGGTCTTTAGTAAAGTTTGTGCAATCATCAGCATGTTGGAGCATTTTTATCTCTTCTTTTAAATTGGGTATTTTTATTCCCTCTGTTTGGTTGTTGCTTCTTATACTTAGTATTTCTATCGCTATTACATATAATAGCATTGATAGTGGGCACCCTTGCCTCACTGATCTTTGTATGTCAAAACTATGTGTCATTGCCCTATTTACCTGTACTCTTGCAGTAATTTTGTTGTACAGGATTTCAGTCCACTTTCGGAAGATTTCTCCGAAACCAAATATTTTTAAAACGGTTTGTATGTAATTATGTTCAATTCTTTCAAAAGCTTTTTCTTGGTCAATTAGCACCATAGCGCCCATTTTTCCAGTTTCCTTTATATAATCAATTATTGTTTTAATATTAAGTATATTATTTTGGATGTCTCTTCCCTTTGCCCCACAAGTCTGGTTAGTGTTTATTATTGTGTCCATACAATTTTTAACTCTGTTTGATAGGAGTTTGCTCAATATTTTACAATCGTTGTTTAGGAGGGAGATGGGCCTCCAGTTTTTTAAATCCTCTCTCTCCCTTCCCTTTATATATTAAAGAAATTAGTCCCTCCCTCATCGACTTTGTCATAGTATTACTTTCTAGTACTATATTATTATATAAAAATTCTAGGATCGGCGCTAACTCACTTTGGAATTTTTGATAGAATTCCGCAGTGAGTCCACCTCTCCCTGGTGCTTTCCCTTTCTCTAGTTGTTTTATTGTATTATTTCGTTTATGGATATGAATTCATCACATAAGTTATGTACTGATGATATCCTCTCACATTTAATTTCTTTAAAGTATTTATTTATTATCTCTGGTTCTATATTCTGAGTCGTGTATAATTCTGTGTAATATTCTTTTATTCTATTCAAAATTTCCTTTTTTTCCCGCTAGTATTTGTTGTCCTTTATCTTTTATTTTTTCCATACACTCCCCCCCTTTTTCTTAGTTCCTCCCTTCTATGTAAACCTTTTGCTTTTCTATAAATTCCTTGAAACTTCCCTGCTCTTATTTCTTTCCCTCTTGTTCTTTCCTCTTCTATTTGGTTTAGTTTCTTTTTTAGTTTTTCCTCTTGTTCTCTGGAATTTTCCCTCTTTAGCTGTAATTTTATTTCCATTTCATCTTTCTTGGATATTTCCCTTATTCTTTTTGTATACACTAAAGCCGTATTCTTAAAATCCTTTTAGTTTATCCCATTCTTTTATTATGTCTGTATACTTCTTATCTATGAAATTTTTTATCTTCCCCTTAATTTCCTCCCCAAATTCTTTGTCTTCCAATATCCTATTAATTTTCCAATTTCCTCCCCCTCCCCATTTGTTTCTCCGAAAATTTTTTACTTCTAGTTCTATTAACTTGTGATCAGAAATTTTCACCTTTGTTATGTTTGATCCCTTGTAGCGTTTTTCACTGAAATTTGTTCCATAGAATCTATCAAGTCTACTAGCCTGCCCATTTTTATACTCATATGTAAATTCCGTTCTTAAAATGTTCAATTTCCTGTAAACATCATGCAATTTATGCTTATTTAAAAACTTAAACATTTCCCCCTTAAAAATTATGTCATTTGATGTTAAATCCCCTGTCCTATCTATTGGATCCCCTATCCAGTTAAAATCCCCCCCCCCCATTATCAGATCTTCCATCGAAAAATCACTTCAGTATTTGTCTATTTGTTCAATATATTCTTGTTTCCTGTATTTGTTTGCTGGAAAGTATGTATTTATTATATGTAAATTATCCACTATGTGTAGTAGCCTCCCAGCCAAAGAATCCCCTTCTGCCTTTCTTTCCCAATTTATGCCTCTATCACTTTTTATTATTATTGCTACCCCACCCTTAATATCGTCTTGTTTATAGTTGCTTAAAATAACTATTGCATTCATTTTTTCCTCTATCATTACAATTCTTTTGAGAAACCATTATGTGTCTCCTGTAGCAAAATAATGTCATATTTGGTTTCTTCACTTAATTTCAAAATCTTTTCCTCATTTATTCCATTTACGTTTCCTGAAGCTATTTGGAAGTTTTTTCCCTCCATTTTTGTTTTCCACTCCAGGTTGCCGTCCATACTATTTCAGATTTAAAACTTTTACATTAAGTAATTAATTTTAGATATTTTAAATTCAGAAAAAGTAATTTGATTTGATTTAGTTTTAAACTTGCGGTGGAGAGAGCTGGGCCCTCCCTTCATTTTGTGTTGTTGTCAGTGTTTTCAGTACTCGTTTTTGTCACTACATCATTTGTTTTGTCTGTTTCATTTCCACCATTTAAATCCATATTTGTGTCGATGTCCATGTCCGTTTCAGTATTCCTTTTTCCATTTTCTTCCAAATCCAGTTCATCCTCCGTTTCAGTTTCTTCCCCACTTTCCCCTTTTTTCTTTTTCCCTTTCTTTTTTCCTTTTCTCTCTTCTGGTGCTGTTTCTCCTGGCAGCGTCTGCTCACTGCTATTTGATGATATCGATACTGATTTGGCTATTTTTTTTTCCCTTGTTCTGGTTTTCGCCACTGGTGTGGATGTTAATGGCTTGATTCCTATCAGGTCTTTAATCATTCCCGTTTCTGGGGAATCTGCTTCAGGGGATTCCTTTCCATCCTGGTCCTCCTCAGAGTACGAAATATTTGTTCTTTTTAAGTAACTCCATTGTTTGCGTATTGGTTATCCCAGTACTGTTTGGGCTTAAGTAGTTTTCCCATTCCTTTTCCACCACCTCACTCGGGATTTCCGTCTCATCCATTGTTTTGGGCTCTGTTGTCAGGATTTCTGGTGCCACATTTTCTGGGTCACTTGTCTTTTCCGCTGTTTCTGCTGTTTCAACTATTTGGGCTGTTTCTGTTCTTTTTTCCGTCTCAGTCTGTTTGTGTTTTCTGCTTCCTGTTCGTTCCTTATTTGGTTCAGGAGTTTACTTACGTTTGCCTGTAATTCATTGTTCTCTGCTTCACTTAGATTAACATTTTGGTTATTAACCATGTTGGCATACGATTGAGGAGCAGGTTGGTTCTTGCAGACTTTTGGTCTGTGCCCTACTTGCTTGCATCTTGGGCATAACCGATCGTTTTCACATCCCCCGTACCAGGTTTTTACAAGAAAACCCATTACATAAAAGTATGTTGGGATTTTCTTTGCCTCTTCTCTATGTACTGTCAGTATTCTCACTCCAGATTTTACATCGTTAAAACCCCATATGGTTGCCATTTTGTGTCCTACCACCTGGGTTTTAAGCTTGTTTTCAATTTTGTCGATCACCTCTCGATTGTGTATCTCTAGAGGGAGACCAGAAATAAACAGATCCGTCTTCTTTGCCTCAACCTCTCTTATTACAGGTATTGTCTCCCCTACTTTGGCTTTGAGTTCTCTCACTTCTATGTAGTCCTGTTTGATAATCGGGCTTCCATAATCCTTTGGGTACAAAACAAATTTGTTTTTCCCCCCATTTTGTAAACCATGAATGTCATTGACATTTACTCCTTGTGCCCTCATTGCTATTAATGTCTGATTGCCTTGGGCAATTTGCAATGTCCCCAAAATCTATTAACTGACATCCTGGTGGGTGAAAAGCTATTAGCTTATTTCCCTCTACCTTTGTAACAAAGTAGTTTTGCAGTTTGGTACCAGTTTTTTTCATTCCCTCAATTCCCTCAGGTAGTGCTTGAGCCATTTTGGTTTAAGTGAGTAAATTTTACCTATATTGTGAGTAAATTTTCACCTATATTTTCTCTACCAAAAAAGCAGGTCTCACACTACTAATCCTTTTGATTTCTTCCAAAAAACTCAATTTCCCAGTTAAAGAGCTGGTCAACTATACATAGGTCTCAAAATGTTAGAAAACCTGTATAGCAAACAGCTTAAACAAATGACAAAAAATAGCAAAATGCAACAATAAAGAAAACACACAAAAAATACAACTGTGCACAAAAAACTACTGGATTAGCAAAGGCTATCCTTAGACTTGGCACAAATACAAAAAATAATAAAGGAAAAAAAGTGTAAAGCAATGTAAACTCACACTGGCGTATTCTTCTCCTTCATCTGCTTGGTCCTCGCCATTTTGAGATTTATTTACGAATGACTTTACTTGTCCAACAGGAGTTTACTTTATCTCTGACTCTTTGGTTTTTTTATGGTGTGTTTATTTTACTCGCTGGTCACTCAACGTTGGTCGTTCACCCTCTCTGCTGCTGTAATTAAACAGCCATTATAAATATTATCAATAATGATTGGAGAACCACACTCAGCTAGATTAGCTCGAGAGCGACTAGAGGCAATCAAAAAATATTTACCCGTCCGTGATTTAGTTAAACAGCAATTACAAGCTCGTCAGGAATCTCAAGTTGAATTTGCAGAAGGTGCAGAACAATTATTTAAGCCGATTGTCGAACCAACAAAGAAAATTGTTACAACAACTGAGGCAACACAAAGAGCTCTTGAAACATTACCTGTTGATATTGCTGGCCGTATTCAAGCAGCTCAACCACAACAACAACTACAGCCTAAACCAAGATCTAGAACTAATATAATAGATAAATTTACATAGGTATTGCTGCTATCAAGGATCCAAAAAAATTGATATTGCCGCGTTTGGATATGATGAAAGACAAAAATATGTAACATCAGAACATGTTAAATCTCTAAAACGTGCTGATTGGATCAGGGATTTATATCGTATCTTTACTGGTATTCCAGAAATTAGATCTAATGAAGAATTTTAATGGATTTGATGAGGCGGTACATAAATATATAGAAGAAAGAACTAAACAATTTAAATTACAGAAACCAGTAAAAACACTTGAAGAACAAGTTCAACAATTTCCACAATTACTACCACCACTACCATCACCACAACGATCACCACAACTACCACAACAGTTATCATCATCACCACAACGATCACAACTACAACAAGATCTACAACAACGAGAAGAACAACGACAAGAATTAATGAAACGATTGCAATCACCACGACAACGACAACCAGTTAGAACAACAGAGGAAGAATATCAAGATCCTGGCGCAACTGGAAGTGGTTTAGGAAGTGGCTTTATTACTTGTCGCAATAACGTCCTTGCTGATGTTGATCGACTAGAAATTCTCATTGGAGGAAAACGAGCTGGCAATAATTCCCCAGAAATCATTAATGAAGCAGCTGATATTTCTAAACGATTATTTACAGGTGGTGTTATGGATATTAATGTGTATCGGTCCCTCATTAATGAAATCGCCGATGATTATCATAGTGACTAAGTATGTAATTAGATGCAATTAGTGATAAAATCACTTAATAATAATATGATCGTACACAATACTCATAGACCAACCATGGTTAGGGTAATAAATTCACGATTACCAGTATACAAAACGACCTACGGAGATGGACTAGGTGATGTTGTTCAGGGTCTATTTAGAAGGATAGCCCCAAAAACAATACCGCTTGCAAAGCAACTAGGAATGAAAGCTATTGACGTTGTTCGTGAAAAAGATATTGGCGCTGTTGGTGATGTTGCTAGCAAAGCATTCTCAGCAATCAAGGATAGACTAGCGCGATTAATACGACGAAAACCTCAGCCAGTGAAACTGGCCAGCACTGAAGTGATGCCCGCAAATGTCAGTAAAATAATAAATCAAGCTGCTAATCAAAAACTAGCAGAGTTGGCTACCAACACTAATGTTGGGATAGAAAAAGAAAAAAATATAACCGCTAGTCTGATAACAGGAAGCGGTCTTCGTGTTAGACGAAAACGATAATAATAAAGATGTTCAAACGTATATCTGATCCCGCGTTTGACATGGACGCACCAGTTTTAAAAGATGAATCTGTGCGTGATTATCAATATTCTTATGAAGCACGAGAGCCAAATCAGCGTGGACGAATTGAACTACAGGTTCAGGATACGAGTAGATATTTCTTACCCGCTGAGGCATTTATTGAGGTTGAAGGTGAAATTTTAGATAATACTCTTGCACCGCCAGGAGCATACGCAGCTGATTTTAGTGTTGGTTTTGTTAATAATGGCATCATGGCGTTATTTAAAAGTGCAGCATATATCATTGATGGACGAGAGATTGAGATCTGTCATGAAAACATCGACGTTGCCACGACGATACTTAGTTTTGCGCGATATAGTGATGATTATTCAAGATCAGCTGGACCATCAATGATGTTTGTTAAGGATACTTCTAACCACGCTGAGTATCGACAGTATGATATAGGACGCCCACAAAACTATGCTGGAAACGCCGGCGCTGATATACAAAATATAATTATTAATGTTGATCCAGATTTCAACTTAAGATTTAGATCACGTCGAGCAATGTTAATCGGTGGAAGTAGAAGATTTTTATGTGCCATTCCACTATCACATATCTTTGGATTCTGTAGAAATGTTAGAAAAGTCATTTTTGGAGCTAAACACACAATTGCACTTGTGCGAAAGGTTACCGACGATGATGCGATATGGCGATCCGTTGATGATACTGGTATAGTAAATTTAACAAAACTTTCTTTATGAATGCCAGTAATGACTCCAACAATACCTGAAGAACATTTACTTTCTTTTATGAGCCAATGTGGTAAAGCGATGTTATTATGGTTGACAATGACCACAGATGCTGTGCAGAGTAATGTTAATGGTTTATTTACTTGGCAAATAGCATCACAGCAAGGTGTTTCTGCACCACGGCATATATTTATTGCGCGTCAGAATAATTTACGAGTAAATGATCAAACAGAAAGTAATGATATTTGACACGCTTGGGGTTAGTGCAGTTTCTTTGAGGATAAACGGACATCAAGAACCTTCTGAAGAAGTGTTGCTAAATTTTGAAAATAATCATGTTCCGCGTGCATATCATCGATTTATGACATTCATGGGACGTGATCAAAATATTGATACTGGTTTACAAATATCACAGCTAGATTTTACATTATATCCGATTTACTACTTTTCGCTGGAACATTTAGATTTAACCAGACAATCAGTCGTTGATATATATTTTCGAGCTCGCGTAAACCGAGGAGCTATTGCTAATTACAGAGCTGTCGCTGTTATACTCAGCGATAAATCAATGTTACTTGAAGTTGTTGGTGGACGAATGAGTTATTGATGCTCCAGTGGAAAACATGTAATTAGATCGCTCATAATAATTATAAATGTCATATCTAGCTAATGTCAGTCTGACTCCTGGTCAGATTAAAAAGCTACAATCATCATCAAAAAATAATTGTGCGGCAAAAATATCACTAAAGCGAGAGCAAATCGCAAGTGGTCCGAATAAGCTATCATTATTACAACGCCAGCATAAGCATTTCAATGAAGCAAAAAAATTAAATAAAGGTATAAAACTTAATCATTCTGCGAGTGTCATTAAAAGACATCGTTAAAACGGGTGGTATATTTCCACTTCTTGCCGCGTTACCAGCAATAATAGCCGCTGCAGCCCCAGCTGTTGCAAAAGCAGCTGCATTAGGCGCTGTTGGAACCGCTGCTGGAATGGCGTTAAAGAAAGCAACAGGTCAAGGAATTATGCATGCAGAAAACTTAAAAAAAGATCACGGGCAAAACAACGCGGAAGACGTCTAAGAGCACCAAACGTTCCACAGCCGGGCCGTCTAAGATTATCAGGCCCAGTATACGGTCGCGGTCTAAGACTTCCAGGGACCCCATATTCATGGTACGGAAAAGGTCTAAGACTGCCCCGGTAACTTCGTCATCGAATTCGATGATTATCCCTATGTCTAATTTTGATTTACTTAATGCTGCTAAGCAACTGAATATAAAAAAACTTTAGAGGAGTTTTTATGCGCGATCAATTACCTACCATTGCAATGCAACATGAAACTGGTATTATTAATCTCGATAAAAACTCTAGCCCTGGCACTCATTGGGTGGCATATGCAATTGATCCACGTGGAATTATTTATTTTGATTCATATGGACTGGCACCACCAAAAGAATTTTTAAAATATGTTAAAAGTACTGCTATGCAAAGTCAGAATTCGATGCGTTCTAAAATCTGGTATTCAACATTACCAACACAAAAAATAACGGATCCGCCAATATGTGGTCGAGAAGTACTCGCTGTACTTGATGCTGTATCAAAATCAACAACACCACCTCATAAAGTCGTGCATGAATATACCACGTTGTCACACTTAAACAGATATCAGTAAATATAATGGTAGATATTTATGGAAGATCTTCTCGCAAAGCTCAACAGCAAGTCGATTTATCTAAATATACAACTCTTGATCAGCTCAGAAATGAAATCGATGATTTATTAAATATCACAAGTGTGGATCAAAATGAAGTCGTTGTTTTTCAGGATAAACAAGAACGATTAAAAACGAGTAATATACAACTGTTAGATGTTCTTATACGAATTCCCACCGCGGTTATTAATAATATCGTTATTTTTTCTGATCAAGGTAAAATACAAGATTCTGGTAAATCAGTTAACGATTTTATCAAGCGAGCTGGTGATTCATTCACCGGTAACATTACTATGAATCGAAATAAAATTATAGACCTTGGAAACCCAGCCGCAGATACAGATGCAGCAACAAAAAAATACGTCGATGATCAAGAATCTAAGTACGTATTAGTCAACGGTGGTATAATGGGTGCATTTCTCAACATCAATAATAATGGTATTAATAATCTTAGAACACCAGAATCAGATTTCGACGCTGCAACGAAGAAATATGTAGACGATAAGGAAATTCCTATGACAACTTCGTTAGCTACAATCAATAATGAAATGACTACACTCAATACTAATTTTACTAATCACGTACAAACTTTCTTAACTTTTCGTAGAAACATAAACAGATCTATTAATGATTTTTTTGGAAGTCCACCAACTGTAGATATCAAACTCTCCGACATTAACATGAAACTCAACGACATTATTAACGGAATACCTAATATTGTTCAAAAAACTAATCTGATTAAAATTCCACAGGGACAAATTAAAAATACGTGTACACAGTAGCATCAGGATCATCAACGTGGACACCGCGCGATAAAACTCTCGAACATACCGCAGAAGTAACTGGGTTATACAGGCTATCTGTGTACGGTTTGGAAATTACAGCGGCCACTTCATCATCACCGAATGTATATCATAATCCTCTACTGGTGATGATAACCAAGGACATCAAAGAAACGTTTACGTTGACATCAACGGAAATGCCCCCGAGGCGTTACTGGTGGTGTCGGGAATTCGTAGCTGAAACTGTTTAATTACTTAATTAAATGACGTTGTAATTGCATAATGAATCAAGCGACGGAGTCACTTATCGACGTTCAACGTCACAGATACGCTCAAGTATGTGAGTGTCAAACCAAACTAAAAAATATCATCGACGATTATACTGTAAAAGTAAAAAAATATCGCAGACGTATGGTTGTTATTGATATAATTGTTTACTCAGTTTCTGCTGTTGTTGCTGGAACCGGATTATTATTATCAACAATAACAATGACAGCACTTGCAGTTGTAACAATTGTCGTTTCAACTTCAACGATTATCGCAGGCATTCTCAGTATTATCGCTAAGAAGATATCTTCGTGTACAAATGATAAATTACACGATTACATAATAAAACTACACACAGCAACATCTTATTCTAAACTATCATCGTATATTTCTGCGTACCTCAGCGATGGTAAAATATCTGAGGAGGAGTTCGCAACGATAATGAAAACCTACGATGAAGCATTTAGAATGGAACGCAACGCGTTCTAACGATTCTAGTGATAAAGTAACTTGTGATAAAGTAGAAAATTGAATTCCCGAGATTGCGTTCTATTAAAATAATAATTAAATAACGGAGTATTTTAAATAAATGTCGGCGTTAGAACTATTACAACAGATCGTCACTAATACAACGCCGTCAAAAACTACTATGATGTCATTAAGTTCGACCAATCCTGAATTCAGCGTTAACTTTCCAACTGCAATTCCAGCAAGTGAAATAGCATTAGCACAATTACGAGTTTATAATAGCTGGCCAAATATCAGGTCAAAAGCGTTTGGTGGACTACCAGCAAACAATTCACTTGTATTTGCGAATAAGAATAAACCTGATGGAACTCCTGATTGGCAAGTTGTTGGAATTTTTTCAACGGGCAGTTATCAAATAGAACAGATTAATGATGAGTTCCAACGCAGAATTAAATCTATCACAGGAAAAGAATCCAAAATAGGAATCAGTGTTTACGAACCAACATTATCAGCGGCGATTGAAATAAATTCCCCTGATTATGTTGTAGATATTTATCAAAGTTCGATCAGATCGGTGTTAGGATGGCCTGATGTTAAGCAAAAGTCAAATGGAATTCCAGAACCAACCATACAGGAACTAAAAACAACGGAAAAAAGATTTACAAAACGTCCAGAATATCGAGATTTATACGTATTTGAGCTTTTTAATCAGGATCCACATAATGATATAGTAATTCCTGCACATCGGACTACATTAATTGATATTATTAGAGAAGGACCAGATCGTCGTGAAAAGGAAATAGTTTATGAGAAAGGTATTCAAAGATTTTTAGATCCAATTAATTCTGAATGCACACGTGTGTTCCGTAATTTACAAACTCTTTTTTTCAGCATTATCACAGAATTATATGGTTGATATAAAACAACAGGTAATTCAAACAATACAACACTTAAATACAGTCATTAATGATTTGGCTTATGCTAACCGAAGTATTGTTTTAGGAGCAACTACTATTCCTAAACAATTAGAAGAAGATATTAAAAAAGGACGCTTAAGGTGGAAACAAGTATTTCTTGATCATTATAAAATAACAGAAGAACAATCACAAACATTTATAATACCAGGATTTGATCCTGTTAAACTAAAAAAACAACTCAACGATGTCATTGATGAATATTTCCCTAAAATACTTGCAGCGTGGATAAAAATAGCACCACCACCGGTTATTCTTAAACACAATAATGATCCATACTGTGGAGGCCGTCATATCTCACCTGGTATTGTTAATATAACATCATCGATCGCAGTCAATCTAGTATGTGATGTAATTGATGGCAGCTATCAAGTAGATCTTTCAAAAAGTGGCACTGCTGAGCAGGGGTATATACTATATTCATTCAGTCCTCAAGCGCCACCCGGGTCGTTAATTGTATCTGAACCAATTAACCCCGTTTATCTACGTGTACATAATCCGTTATTATCAAGGATACATTTCAAACTTACAGACCAAATAGGACGTAATTTGGATTTGCAGAATGAAGAATTAAATATTAATCTGTATGTGAGATCATAGAGCGTTATCGCAAAACAAAACAAAACAAAAAAAAAAAAAGTATCCGAATCTAACTCGGATCAGAATAAATTTTTTTACTGGGGTAAATCGTAATTATCAGAATAAAATATTATAAGTAAATAACCTGTATACTAGTTTTGCCAGGGATTTTGTTTAGCCATTATCACATTAACTCCACCTTCACTTTCATTTTCACAATGCTCTCTTAACTGTCTTATACGAAGGTTCACAATCTTTTTCTGTTCGTATTCATGAGATAATTCTAACTTAATTTTGTCAATAGCGTTAGAGAGAGGTACAAACAGCTTTACCTGATTATCTGTAACTGTTGCCAGCGACTGTAACATTGCCTGCTGGATAAACTTCATGAATTTATAATCAGATGGTAAAGTGTATCTATTCTCTAATTTCCGTTGTTCTAATGATTCAAAGTCAGACAGAATTTTTTCAGGATTAAGATTATCAGATATATTTATACCGTTATGCTGTAATATTTTAATCGCAGAAATAATAACATTAATGTTTTCGGAATTCATTATATTCATTATGTTTGTTTAATATAAAAATAAAATCAGAATAAAATAAAAATAATAGTCCCTAAGGACTGTTTCAAGATGATTATATACATATGATTATGATTATATACATATGATTATGATTATATCTTAATTACGGACAACACATTTTAACCCCATGTGACCCTCTAGGTTGCCAAACAACATCCTAGCAGGATCAGAGGTCACATACAAACTTAATTCTAAGAACTTAACTAACTTATCCTAGGACAGCACAGTTACACACAAACTTAATTCTAAGAACTTTAACTCTAGAACAGCACAGTCACATACAAACTTATCCTAAAGACAATACTACGGGCATTCTCTACGTTCAATAGAAATTTTTGCACACTCCCCCATCATAATCACCCAGGGATTGCAAAATTGCACCCACCAAGTGACATGGTGGGAGAGTGTACAAATTTTATATTGAAACATAGACGGGCTGGCTGAAAGCCCCATTAAATAATAAATTTTGGCATAATATCGCCTTTCGCCCGACAGTTTGCCGGTCACGAGAATCGAACCACGGACCTTGAGTACGAGAATCCAGCGCGTTAGCAATCGGTCACCGGACTTCACAGTATATATACATAATGAAAACATTATTATATAGTTAAAGCGTAATGTACTTAAAGTATACAGAATAAAATCACAATTTATTGTAAAATGTATTGTGGATTTCTTAATAAAATCACAATTTGTTGTAACATGTGAATTTATTTTCAGTTTCCAAATACTAAGACTACACTACATAAAACCCACAGCTAAAAGTCTGTATTAATCAGACGTTGTCAAGGATACTAAAATAATCGATAAGTTATACAAACACGCAATGCCATGGTCATTTCTAAAAATAACCTCATGTACACAATTCACTGCTGAGATATATATTAGCCGATATAACACAGATAACATGTGACTCAGATTAGCTTGTTTGTTTTGTGATAGTAAAATTAGCTACAATGGGCTTCATGGAAACATTAGTGTCCTATGGGACATTTAAACTGTATTAAATCTCTATTAAATGCATGTATTTTGAAGACAAATGGATTTTGCTGCTGACTGTACACACATATCATTTTTATGAACGATATTTATGAAAAAGGAAAGATATATCAATACTTGCTCAAAGCAATGCTGAAACTGATTGAGAGAGACCCTTATATCATGAATACGACGAATGAGATGTGGGTTCTGACCAGAACTCACAATATATTGCTGTCATTACAACAAGTACGACAACTGCAAGATTTACTAAGTTATGCTTGACGGAGTTGTCTGGCTTAATCATCTGATCCCATAGGAACATTACATCATATAAAAAAACCACCTGCATAAAACATACCTGATGAAACTAAACAAACTATGAAAACAAAATGAAAAGATTCTGGTTCATGAAGAAGGTTCTGGTAGACTAACATACTGGAATCTGATTTTTTTTAGAAATCTTTTGGAAAAAGCAGATCTCGTGATATTATCTGCCACGTATTTTACTAAAGGTGATACTATGTTAAAATATTTACCAGCAGAATTAATTGACTTAAACACAATTTCTTTACCATCTGTATTTATAGATTTAACAGCCCTTGCGTATCGTACGCCGCCAGAATTTCCGGACTTACAATTTTGACTTTGTGTAACAATTCGCAAGTTATCAAGCGAGTTATCGAGTTTATTACCACTGATGTGATCTACTACAAGTCCATCTTTAATGACCCCATAAAAACATTCGTAGATGAATCTATGTGAGAAATAATTTTTATTTCCATTGGTATTAAATGCAAAATAACCAAATTTATTAACACTACCGACTGGTTTCTTTAATCTACAGTGCCTAATTACACCATCACGAGATGCTTCATAATTGGTGATGATTGGATGTTTTACAAACTCATTTTGCTCCATGTATATATTATTGTTTAAATCATTATTTTGAAAATCTAGCGAGATAATCTTCCTCGGTTTTTATAGGAGATTCAGAAGATGTTATTTTTTTATCGTAATATCGTTTCAGCTCTCTGTATTTTTTACCACCACATTGCACACACAGTTGAGATTTTCCTCTGACTCCAACACCACACCGCACGCACGGTTTTGGTCCTAAACTACCTTGTCTAACACATTGCATATGGTAGCCGCAGAATTCATTTACGCATGCTTTGTTACAAGGAGAAGTATATCCGATCATAAGCCAATTACATCGATTCTTTGTTTGAATCATATACAAGAGATTGAAATTCAATTTAAATATATATTTGTCTTAATTATAATAATGCAGGAATTATCCGCAATTGAACCTTATGGAGCTAGATTTGATCTTGACAGACTGCCGAAATATAAATTTTTTCTATGCAAGATCTAGCTTTAACGAATAAAGATATAACAAAACGTATCCGTGAAGCCAAAAAGGAATTTCGCGACCATGGTGCGGCTCATGTGTGGTCGACATTCAGAATTGAAAATACTGTTAATGTGATGAATGACAAACGAAGAAGAGAGATTATTGACTACCTTGTTCAGAAATATTTTATTTTAATGAAATTTATTGTAAAGACGGACGATGACACTTGGATTATTCGTGACAAACGTGATTCTGTCCACATGCAGTCAGGAAATAATATTGTTCTTAGTAAAAATTCCAAACCAGGAATACTTACTGGTATTGACAAACCATATTACGAACGAGCATATCCTGTGACTGCGGTTGTGTACGCGGTATATCCAGTAAATAATAAACCTAACGTTGGGGATCTCAAACCTATGAAATTGTCAAGAATAAATTGTGTAGCTGAACGGGTTACAGAACACTTCACAAACGCGATACGCGGAAACGGTTTAACGGATTTACGACGTAAAAAAATAAATACGTGGGCAGAAACAGTTAAAGATACCGGAGCGTCTATCAGCGACGTTGCTGAGCTGGGAAAGAAATTAAAATTCCCAATAACAGTGAAGACGTTAACAGAAGAGATTTTGTACAAACCAAAATATAAATCAAGAGGAGCTTCGATAAATATTATTGATCATAACGCACATGCATGGACTGTGGCGGTAACAATATTTCCACGAGACAGAACGGTTAAATTTTATAATGGTCATGTATTCGATGCCATCAGAAATATCAGTAAAATTGACCCTGTATCTGTTTGGCTGTTTCAGAGTTCGGAATATGATTATCATGATCAGTTTGTACGGTCTAATGGTGACATTTATCGTACAGAATTTCTCCACGAAGAAATGAAAAATCTTGCATTAAAATATACCTCTGATGATATTAAGGTTGGACAATTACTTAATAATTGTTTTACCGTTCCATCAATTGCTGCTCACTCTGCTCAGGAGAAAAATTCATGGAAATCGACACGATTGGAATTTCTTGAAGATGTCCAGAAAAGTTGTGTGGAATACGGACATGGTGGATTATGGAATACTAAATACGATTATAATGACGTTATCTCAGTTGATATGATAGCGTGTTATCCTGGAAGTTTTCTTGGATACGGAGAATGTTCTGAATACTTTTAAGAGATTTGGTAATCCGACACACGAGTATGACCAGAGTAGCAATAAACGGACCTTTACCTTTTGACTTAACCGGATTCGCCTGTATAGAGTCGTTCGAGTTTTACGGGGATCTCCATCCGATTGTTTATGCGTGGTTTGGAAGACATTTTTCAGAGCGACGTTGGGCTCCAATAGTACTAATAAAGTACATGCTTGATGCTGGAATTTTAATGTCGTTGAACGTGAGTGAAGCAATTATATCATACCGCGTGCAGAAACAAGTCTGGTTGCCAGAACCGGATGTATTTAATATTAATGATGCTAGAAGAGATTTTCCTAATCCTGAAAATGATATTGTTAAAATTACTAATAATATACGTGAATGCAGGAGAGAAAGTGATGAGAAATTTGCAAAAGATCTCGGCAGAAAAATAATCGGTAAATTTACGCAAGGAGGATCATATCATAAGCGAGCGTGTACAAGATTAATCATGGACGATGCTGAACTCGATTTTATAATTGCTGATACAACGGAGAAAAACACATTTATAAGTCGAAGTAATGCTTATTTATCAGACGGAACTAAATTAGGTACAATTGTGAGCTCTACTGATGGTGAGTCACCGCAGTTTACTCATTTAAGATCTTCGATGCTAGCGTATGTTTCGATAAATTTATTATCAATGATAAACAGATTTCCTCGTTATGCAGTCAGAGTCGCGACAGATTCATTTTACATAAACAAAAGATATGCAGATTCGTTAAAACAATTGCGTATTAACAATCGTGCATCATGGGGCGAATGGAGAATAAAACATGAAGATATAATTAGTTATTCTGAATCTGCCGATGTTGAAATTGCGAAAACATATTACAAGAATAATCAAATACCAGGGATGTCATCGGCACCATCTGTATGGGATCCTGTAGCTAGACATAAAACCGTTTATCTTAATGGGTGCGGTGGTTGAGGTAAAACAACACGCGCGATTGAATTATTTAGTAATTGTTCTGATATCATTGTTTTGACACTGACACGGAAACTCGCCAGGGAAATAAAAGAACGAGGAGTAAAATCATGTACATATCATAGTTTCTTTAGATGGTGCGGAGACGCATGGACTCCATCGCGGATGGGTGAGAAATACATTCCTGAAATTATCTGGGACGAGATATGCACGGTGTCGCTAGAGGTATTAAAAATATTTCTTGATTGGCTGTTATGGAAGAATACTGCTGTGGTGATGTGTGGCGATCATGGTCAACCGCCACCTTTCATTGGATCGTCTCCACATGAGTGGCTGAAAACATTTGTAGATTATTACGAAGAAATAACTGATGACCATAGAGCTATTGATAAATCACTAAAAGAGTTTAAAAAGTTAATAAGACTACAGCCAGATAAAATACAGTGTGAAATAATGCGTAAAATAATTCCAGAAACTTCTATGAATGATGTTTGGACTTTATGGAGACCTGCTGATTTGATAGTTGCAAGTAGAAAAGTAGTTCGCGATACACTTCAACAACAATTAATTACGTTACATAAAGAAAAATTTTCAAATCTACCTGTACCTTTGTGTTATCGCCCAGCAGATACTCGACGACAGAATGTTGATGTTGACATTCCTGATGGTGGAATACAAAATCTTGTGTTAAATGATATTGTTTTAGTTGTTGATGTTGTTGAGAGCTTGTTGAGTATGGATAAATCGCCGTGGACATTAGGATACGCTATAACGATTCACTCGTCACAGGGATTAACTATTACCGATACAAGTATTTGGATTGTCGATGATCGTATTGAGTGGTCAAATTTAGTTTATCTTGCAGTGTCTCGAGTCAGAAGAATATCTCAACTGGGCCGGGTTATCATGGATTGCGTAATAACCGAAGAAATTCCTGACAACTTTGTCGATATCAATAAAAAAATTAGCGAGTTATAAGCAATGTGACAAAAAAATTAATCGCGATTTTAGTATTGATGTTGAATTTTATTATAACACTAAAAGCACAACAGAATAATCATTGTGCGAGTTGTAACTGTAATATGCTGTGGCAGTACTCGAGTAATAATCCAAGACAATTTACCGTTGATAGAATTAATAGTAGTCTTGGTCACACACGCGAAAATGTGATTCTGACCTGTCTTGAATGTAATCGACGTCGGGGCGCTGGACGCTGTGCAAGTTTACAAAAGTGAGCGCGGTGGTAATTGTGTATCCGTAGGAATTATTTGTAATTGTTCGCGTACAAATCCACGCTGAGGAGCAGTTGAATCTAATCTGTAGATGCAGATTTACCTGTGGACCTTACCACGCTAGAAATTGTGTGTGGTCACACTCCAGATAGGATCAGTTGCTCTTTTTCTACCTCCAAGTTCACCAGGTTCATATAAATATCTTACGGTAACATTACCTAGTACTGGTTGAGAGGAAGATGTACGTTGTATTGGTATATATTTTTTGGTGATTGCATTAGAAGGTTTCATAGAAGTTGCATGAGTCACTTCGTTGTTTAACGCAGCTATCACACTCGGTCACCTTGCAACCCATTCACGAGATCTCTCCATGGACTTAAAGTCAGCGGATATTTCCCTTGCGTATTGGTATCCAAATAACCGCTCAGCAAGCGTTCGATTAAATCGTTCAACGATTGCCTGATCACGATGAATTTCAGTGTGTCCTCGTCTGATTTTAACGTTATGTCGCTTCATCAACGATGATACTGCACCAAGAAATTCTTTGCCAGGATCAACCTGTAGCAGTTGTGGCCATCGTAGACCACCACGTTGATAAATGCGTTCAAACGCAGATGCAATTTCAGTTGCTGTTTTAGTTGATAGTGGTTCCGCTTCTTTATATCTACTCGCAACGTCAACGACGGTTAACGCGTATCTGTATGTGTATTGACGTCTGCCAATTTTAATGGTATCGTGTGGTAAAAACAAAATATCTGCTTGATGAACTTCATTAGGGGTACTGACATCAAAATGTGCATACTGAATTTTTAGGTGGTGGTAGATAAATTTGCCATATTTCCTGTCGTGCTAACCACGCTGCAGCGACATCACGTGAGACTTTTGCTGCTTCAGCAAGTTTACTAATCGCTGCTTTACCTCTCCAATATCCTCTTGGACTATAATAAACAGATTCCATTATTATGATAATAATCAGTTGATTAATTACCAGCCCCTAACATTATTTTACCTTTCATGCCGGCTTTTACCAGAAAGCTAGCAAGTTTCTCGCTGAGAGATTTATCAGGTATAGAATTTAACGCATGAATCAACTTCACATCTGCAAGGTGCCGTTGTTGTAAATCTTTACTTTTATACGCGACATCATGAATGTGACACGCTTGATCAATTGCGTTTATTGGATACTCTCCAGGTTTTGGTTGGTCTTGGTTATCGAGTCGGATATCGAGACGAGTTCCAGGACCACAATAATTATATCCAGGTAAATGTTTCTCACCAGGATACTTTGCCCATGGAGCTCCTGGTAATTTACCTAAAGAAGCAGCGATATCTCCACCTGTCTTTAAGAAATAAATTTGTATTTTTTGTACCACATTTCACACAATTGCCTGTAAGTGCGCGCCTGTTATTTTTTGTTATTATTGTCGTTAATCCACTGGTATGAGTGGGCGCTCTACATCGAACACAATATAAATCCATATTAATATTATATGGATATAATTGACTTCTCAGCGACACGAAAACAAGAGCCAGTCAAGCATCATCCAGCGCTACCAAATTCTGTCAGAGCAATTATACTTGGCCCATCTGGGTCTGGTAAAACGCAATTATTACTTAATCTGATAATGCGATGGCTCAAGAGGGATAAATTATATTTAGTAGCACCATCTGTAGATGATCAACGATGTTACGAAGTACTTAAAGATTTTAATGAAAACGCAAAGTTGCTGACGTGTCCCAATGATGCTATTGATTGTATTGCCGATATCGATGAAGCTCCATCCATAGATGATCTTGATGGATGTATCAATAATCTCGTAGTATACGATGATGTAATGCTGGATAAACAATCCAATCCAGCTCGGATATTTTCGCGAGGCCGTCACAAAAATACAGACGTAATTTATTTAACTCAGAAATACACGCAAATTCCTATAGTGATCAGAGATAATTGCAATATCTTAATTGTGTTTAATGGAGTAGATAATTATACTTTACAAAATATTTATTATACTTGGTGTTCAGGGGACATGGCTATGATTAAGTTTAGAAACTTCTTTTCAAAAGCACAAGGTATTCCGTTCGGATTTATAACAATAAATTTACATGACCCAAGATCTAGATATCGTATAGGTCTGGATAAAATCTTTGGTTAATTACAGCAGCAGAGAGGGTGAACGACCAACGTTGAGTGACCAGCGAGTAAAATAAGCACACCATAAAAAACCCCAAAAAGTCAGAGATAAAGTAACGAGATAAGCTAACCCTAGAGAAATCTCATGGTCAGTTAGAGGTTGTGGTTTAACGTTACTGACCTTAAGATTTCCTTTTCGTAGAAAGGCTTATTTTTTCATAAATAATGTCTCAAGCAAAATGGTCTGTTCACCCTCTCTGCTGCTACTTCCTAGGAGCGGTGCCGCAAGCGTGCGTACCCTATCGTGTCTGTAGCCAGACCAAGGGAACCATACAACCAACTGTCCTTCCTGCCCAATAGCAGAGACGCTCGACCACATATTCAACACATGTGCCACCTACAATGTGCAGCGGAACAGCTTCCAAGAATACCAGAAACACATTGGATCACCAACAACATACCCAGAGATATTGGATAAGACCAAGAACACAAATATAGAACTTGCCTACAAAAACGTCATCTCGTACCTAAAGGGGATCCAAAAACATGGTCACACATAAACAAAAAGGAAAACACCAGCAACACAATAAACCAGGACTATGACAATGAGCCTAGACCCACGGCTCAGAGACAAGCTCTACCAGCCATCATAACAATGACAACAACAGGATTAAGCTGGACACAGGGTAAGTAAAACAACATGCAAACACAAAAGGACTATGGCAAAACGCCAGCTAAAAAGCAAGTCCTGAAATCAGCCTTAAAAGGCACAAGGAATTGAAAACCAAACGCAGCAACGAGGGAGCCATAAATACCATTGAACATCAGATTCAACTAGGGAAATAAGACTATGGCACAAGGACCAACTAACGGGCAAATCTTAACTAAAATGCCAAGACAAAAGGACACATAAGGGCACTAGCAACAAGAGAGACAGGACTATGGCAACAACTGCCAAGCCAAAAGGCGAGTCCTAAAAAAGAACTTACACACATAAGGAATCGAGATTCACCTTTAACAAAAAGGGGGTGCACAGGGCCACAGACGGACACAAATAAGTTTCATCGGAAACACAATCGCGTCGAGGGACAGGCAAGTATAACAAGGGCAAACAGGACCAAGACATCAAAAGCCAACCATACAGAACCAACAATATAATATAGACTAAACAACACCACAAAAAACACTCTGTACATAGCATGCGACAAACTAAAACAACACTACGCCAACACTATTCAACTAAAACAAACTAATAAAGCACACACACCCACAATAACTAACATAACCACTAACCAACACA
>JAECUM010074604.1:0-14214 GCA_016617855.1 Megalonaias nervosa | reverse complement strand
CTCAAATAGTGATATTTAATGATTGATTTCACTCAGTGATATTTATTAAAAAAAATATGGATTAAAAATGGAACTGGTGTATCTCATAGCATCCATTTGCCGAACACAGTGTACTTCCGGTTTCACAAAGCCAGTCTAGTGGTCAAAGAGCCATCGCGCATGACCCACCCCTCAAAGTCTGCCGAAGGATCCATCGAGGGCATCCGTATTCACTGAAGACTCTTTGGTCCCAAAGCTTTCGTCCCGCACTGCAAGTAAACCAGTACCACCCTCCAAGCCAACGTGACCATCGAATGCAGCGTACGCGCTACATGAAACCTCACAGAGTTCTATGACTCCCAGCCACAAAACAGCTCCAATATTGCAACTCAGCCGTTCAGTACACGACAATGTTAAGTACGAGTACAATAATATGTTACGCAAATGAATTGTCTTTGTTTTAGATTAAATCATTTCACCAGAACTACTGTACGAGATTATTATTATAATAACTAAATTCGTACATGAACCCGTGTTCGACAAGAATACTCTCACTGAATTATAAGATCTGAAACATTACTAATCTTTTAATGCATGCAACGTATAATTAAATTCAATTTGTCTGTTCAGTTTTAAGAAATGGCTAACTTAAAACGGACTATAGGCTATGATACCATGGTGTTACATGAAATAGATCTGACAATCATTGAAATTTAGAATAAATTCTGATCATATAATATATAAAATGTTTAATCACATTAAACTGATAGCAAAAAAAAAAAGAATGCAATTTTATATTTCACATGCCTCATAGCTGAAGATTGCTTTTGTAAAATGGACAGCCTCCTGACAAAATTCGTTGTATTGTGATAAGATAACGAGAATTTAATGCATAAGTACCCTGGTTGTAACATTACCAGACAGGCGTTGAGGTGGAACTCTCAAGGCAAGCGGAGAAGGGGTCAACCAAGAAACACCTGGCGACGTGACCTTGGGGCGGGCATCACTAAGCTGGGTCACACCTGGAGTCAACTCGAGGGGATGGCACAGGACAGAAGTCTCTGGCGATCTTTTGTGGGCGGCCTATACCCCGGCAGGAGTGACGGGCAAAACAACAACAACCCTGGTTGTGATTGAAAATCCAGAGCCAGAGAATTCGAGGTAATCGGGTTTCTCACTGCACGCACACTCAGTATTCTGAATAACCACGGCTAATAATAAACTAACCTCGTGCAGCACTGTACGCAGCAACTAAACCGGAGTACATTTTCGTTGATGTATAATGCATAAACATTTTACTACACACAATTTAACTTTCAATTGAGACTGATCATTTTTAAATCTGAAAACCGATGTCAACTGTGCTACCTACACTATCCAATCAATGTCTTTTTGTGTTTTGAAAACTTTTCTAATGTATTGCAAAAACAGACATAGTTTTCTTGTTGTGTTTGCTATCTGTAATGACACCGATGTTGATAAATCTTTAATTCAAACGTAAAGGTACTTTCATCCTTAGGCTTATTAAGATCGCTTGAATTGAACTGATCAGCATGTCAACGTGTTGTACTTCTTAGCTTCATTCTTTGAGCGTTAATGTTATTTCTCTCCTACAGCCCTCTTGCTTTACCTGTACTTAACACATACACACACACGTGTGGTTGTGTGGTTGTGTGGTTGTGTGTGTGTGTGTGTGTGATAACAATGTTAAAACGTTGTATAATCTGTATTCAGTTATATTTGTTTTCCTTTACGCAGTTCAGGTTGTAGATTTTGTAGTAATTACAGGCATATTTGTTGCATATCTTTTTAATTGCAAGGTCAGAATGTAAACTTGTTGTTAGCTACTTATGTCACCCTGGATAAATAAAATTTATTATTATTATTATTATTATTATTATTATTATTATTATTATTATTATTATTATTACTGCAGGTGAATGTTCTTTTTAGAAAGAATTCGCCATCCAAAATAAATCGTTGATTCTTAATAATTCAATGACATGTTCCGTCAAGACGCCAGTTAGCGCCATCGGCAATGTAAATGCCATTTATAGAATATGATAGAAAACACCATTAAACCTACTATGCGTTGCGTGTTTAAAATTCTTCCCTGTGAATTATTTCTAGCAAGGAATGAGTTCTTGCACACAGCACGCTATACGCCCCTTATCTGTGATCACCTTACCGAATAGATCTTTATTGAATAAAGTGTCATCGGTACATTCAAATCAATCATGTCTCCCTGTGACAAGGTAATTTAGAACCTGTAAATTGTAATTAACATATTTAGAATGGAATTTAACTCCGATACTTATTATTACATTATTACTCTCGAGCTACAGTGCGTGGCTTTCTTTTCTCAATAGACAACAGTGTGAAGTCGCATATATTAATTTAGATAACATACAACAAAATCAATAAGACAGGACAGTTAAATCGGTTTGTTTAAAATTAAAAAAATGCATCAAACCGTATTATACTTGAATCAATGCACCTAGCATAAACGAACGACGTGATGATACATCAATTCAGCTCTTTTTATGTTATCTCTTTGCCAATTACCACAATCTGAACAAAACATTAACCGCATAAAGTACACTATATTACCTCAAACGAGCTCGCTTTTAATGAAATAATGTTTAATTGTGTTTCAAGGCAGGCTTTATTCAGTGTTGACACTGTCAGATATATAAGAGTACCAATTCAAAGAGCTGCATTTGACTAAACTGTATGTATTAGTTATATTAAAGAATGCATAAAATATATAATTGTTACGCATCTACGGTCTTAAACAATTTAACAGAAAGAAGCAAAACCAAAAAGTTTAGTAAAATCAACAATTTTATTTCCGTAGAATACAAGCGCAAAATTCAATACATTTGCAGTATTGTGAATTAAATCCCAGAATAATCCTAAATTTTCTATCACAAGTCCAAACGTGTAGAATGTTTCGAATGAATTCCAATAGTCTTCGATGTGCTGATGTACTAATATTCTTGACTTTTGATGTACCAGAATGTCTTTGAAAATGTTCTCATTAATCCCAAAATTAGTGTTTTAGTCCAAAAGTAAATTGGCACGTTGTAATTCCAATGAATAGTTTGAATAAGTAATACCTCAATTTATAAATGAACACAACTATACACTCTGATCATAGATTCCCAACGACTGATATTAAAACAGGAATGAAAACTTTATTTGCAAAAATCTCTTTATACACATCCCCACATGACATATGTGGCAATAACATTTTCTTAAAATCTAGTAGATGATTCCAAAATATTGTCAACAAATTCGTTTCCAGAACATACGAAACTCGTAAAAAGGTTAGGCCTTGAACTCAAATCCAAGTAAACATCTTTAAAAAAAACGTGACAAAAGTCAAGTAGGCTAAACACCTACCCTCAGTCACGCACAAAGGTCAAACACACCATATAAATTAAGTATACATAATACATCCACAACAATCGAGCAACAAACTCTTTAATACAAAACTATCCAGCATACGTCATAGGAACATGAAAGTGTTTTATCCAGTTCATAAAGAGCGGTATAGGACAGTTCTCAATGACAAGTCCCAGCGGTATGTAGGAACCGTTTCGAAACGAAACTTGGCCGGCTTCGAAGCCTAACCGGACCTGAAATGGCACCTGGTCAGGAAACGGCCCTGCGCCGTTTCGCGACCATACCCGGTCTGAAACTGCACAGTTATAAGCTAACGTTATCTTTTTTCTGGAGTTGTGACCGCATAGCAGCACATCAGTTTAGAAAGTATTACTTTTCAGTGATTTATAAGTGTGAACAATAAGGGGAATACAGATAGACAGATCGATAGCTTATTTTGAGAATGCGTCATTATCATTTGCAGAATCAATTTCATACAATTAATGATGCTAATAGCAGATAACATTTTCTACAAATATAAAGGAAGCTAAAACTAAGCATAATTAGGTGATCTGTGATGAAAGAATTTTTATCGCATACATTTTTATGTTACATTCATCGCATGGTGCAATAAATTAATGAAACAATTATCGGGATTTATCACTATTTATTTTATCTATTTATTACTCATATATTGATTATTTGTAGACGAAGCGATAAATCGATCTTTCGAACGATCGATCGATAGATGGATAGATATATGGGAACCAAATTTTAATTTCGTATTACTTACCGTAAGATAATGGCAATAAAACTTAAATGATACCGGGGGTTATTTCTGCTCTGTGTTGTTTAATAATCGTTTAGGAATTAATCGAAAATCAGTCCATTCTGACAGATTAAATTAACGTAAGAAATACTATCTGATATAACAGCACGTGTTTTAAACGTCAACGAACAGTAAAAATCCGCCCGGTTGTGGCTCCATGCGATGTCATAACCAGTATGGGTTGAGAAACCGTCCGAGATTGTTTCAGGTGGAGGTAAACATCACGAAACGACATATGGCCGATTCAAGACCAGGTAAGTTTGGGAAACGGTGCTGCCGTTTCGCAAACTAATCTGGTTCTGAAACGGAACTGGGCCGATTTGAAATTTCCTTTGGTTGCGAAAAACCATGTAACAGGAACACCTTAGCACGTCCAACTGTCTAACAGTATATAATTCAAGCACTATTTGGCTTTACTGAAGCCGACGTAATTGATCTATCGCAAGAATTTCTTCACTTGAAATGTGAGAGAATGTCAATACTGTACTCATGCATCATTTAGCAAGAAATGGCACTTCCTTTTATGCCAGATCATCTGAGTACAATATGGAGTGGCATTAGCGGACGGGATAAAACGTGGTGAATTTGCTATGTCTAGAATTCGGCGGCGTGAAACAAACAATATTCTGTATTCTACGATGAAAATGACAAGATAAAAATGTGGTGCGAACGGATCTTAAATCAAAAGGAATCTGTATCAAATATTGATATTTTCTTTGAGGTATAAAATGCAACGATATGCATCTTTTTCATTTTAAAAAAGGCTGTGTTACGTATATGTAATTTAATTACTTGTGTGTTAGTTTTAAATTCTTTTTTATTTTATTTTTGTTTCATTACATTTTATTGTAATGATACTTTTCACGGGATTTGACTATTTTCGAAAAATCACTTCTCTGTTTTGACTTGATTTGAACGTAAAAGGTATTATATTATCAGTATTTTTAGCTCACCTTTGTTGAGACGTTTTGTAAACACTAAGCGAAAATGATTGGTCATTACCAAGGTCATGTTCAACCCACCTGTTAGTCTGTTGTAAACAGTTTCATTTTTAAATTCATTTCCAGAGTGAGAATATGATTCTTAGATAGGGCTATTCTTTCTTACGTGATAATTGACATATTTTTACTGCGCTGTTCGGACAAAGTAAGTGATCATGTGACCCATCACGAGTGTCAAAATGACGTTTTACTTGGGTTTAATTCTCAATCTCAATGTTTTCTGGTTCAGTGGTATTTTAAACCTTGAGGGCTCAAGAGGTTTTTATTGTTGTTGCCAGTTTGTTCTGAAGTTCGTCTATTTTTGGGGATTTAATAATTTAAATTCTCTAGAAAACAACACAAGTGCTTTTCTGTATGAAAATTCTGGGACAAAGACATTCAGTGGAAATTTATTCTAGAATTCTAAACAGAACATTATAAATTGTGTTTCAACGTGGAACTGTTGACATCAGTACAACAACCTCATCTGACGTCATCGCCTTCCATATTGGAACTTCATAGAGATTTGAACCTGGATTCAAGTAGAACTGTTTAGTGATAGGACTTACATTTTTCAATTCTAGGATTAATGTTTGGATTAGATTCACAAACCATAAGTCCTATTTCATATTTTTATCTTGTTTTCTAAGGAAATAAATTATTTTGTTAAAATTTACAAAGCTTGTTGACTTCACTCTTTTCTTTTGTTACATTTGTACGAGCCTACACATAACAGCTGTTTTGGAACCCCCAAGGGCCACAATAGTCACACAGCGTGCTGAAAGAAAAACAAAAATACATGCGAGGCAATATTCGTCTTTTTAAAATGAAATTCAAAAATCTAATCTCTTTCTTACCTTACAGTACTACACGAGTAAATTTGATCAAACGTGCATACAGTGTTTTGATTTGACCTTGGGCCTGTTACAAGTTAAACCGATATATCTAGATGATATGCCAACATGCACACAGAAGTTGCCAATACAAGTAACACAAGAAGAAAATATTATCCCAGTAGTCCTGAAACACTGACGAAGAGATGGGTAGGTAGGGTGCGGACAAAAAAATGGAACCACCAGTGAGAGGCCAGGTGGAGTACGTAAAGAAGCAGAAGTTGTTCCTGGGACAAGTAGTCAGGAAACTAAAGAACCAATTAAATACATACAAGTTGTTCCCGAGGACAAGTAAGAAAACTAAAGGAAGGAATTAAATACATTGCTAGTTTGATCCTAAGATACAATTACAATAAAGCACTAGGTAGACTATAACAATTAAATTGACGTTAACTATACCGAGTGCTGATTGACGACAGCAAAGATGAAAACGATTTCATGCCTGATTATAAAGAAATCACAAGATCTAAATCAGTATGGTAAGTAAACTAACAATGGATAAGGATACAGCATAATTGGAAACAAAAGCCAAGAAAGAGCTGCAACATCAAAACCAATGCAGACTGAAAAGGCGGGGAGGGGTGGGTGGGCAAAAAGCGGACTATTTATTTTTATTATTTTTTAATAAGTATTGCATTATTTTATAAGCCAATTGATCATGTGGACCTGGAGGTATTTGGAAATGCCCAAAAAAAAGATGGACATAGCGTGCATATAATTACAATAACATGCTAACCTATCAAAGTCCTGTAAACTCTCAAACACACTGTACATACTCATAGCTAGGACAAAAAACACACTGTACATACTCATAGCTAAGACAAAAAACACACTGTACATACTCATAGCTAGGACAAAAAACACAAGAATACGACACAAAAGAAACCAGAAACATTAACATAAAACATACACAGATTCATTACAAATGCAGGTATATTACCGGCTACATTTAGCACAAAGTTATGAAGTTATAAATAAGACTATTGTCATATGTACATGGGCATGATGTTCTAAAGCTTCGATTCAGATTTCAATTTATCAGTAGCGATTTAATAGAACGTTTAAATGAAGGAGTAAAGGAATTTGAGAGAAGTGAATCAGGCACACCGGCTTAAACCAGACTAATCCAGGCCATCATATTTTTCTCTATCACCATCTCGCAAGGGTGGAGAGGTTACGAGGACAATAAAATAAATGTGAAAATGTTACTGGGCCGGGCAGACTCGAGGATATTATTTACTGGACCAGCTAGACTATGACAACAATTAGTGGCCACAAATTTATTTTATTTTCTTCAAAATAATGGTTGCAAATGTAGATACGTCTCTTAATGTGTTAGGAGGTACAATTATGTTGTTTACTAGTTACTTCCGTGGGGTAAGTTATTTATAGCCTCATTACAACATATGCAAATTTACTTGCATCAGGAACATAATCTTTGATACAGATTATGATTTATAACAAAGAAATAAGACGACTGTACATCTCTTTAGATTAGGAGAACTTTCTACTCATTTAGGTACTGACAGACAAAAATGTCGATATGGCATGTAGATTATGTTATTTATGTGCAGTTTGGATTTTTGTTTTATTAAAATGCCCATAATACTCAGAAGTAAGATTTAAGTTTCTGTTTTTCAAAGTACTGTTACGAATACCAATCTGATGAAATATTTGGCAATTTACTTTGTAATAAACCCGATGAGGTCAAAGAACAAAGGAATACAGTCATAGTATCTGTCTTCATGCTAAGCACTTTACACATGATGCAATTATTTATTTATTTATTTTTTTTTTTTCTTCATATGTGTTATGGACGAAGCCATACTGACAGTTCTTGGCGAATCAGTACATTTCCAGTTTTGAAATTTATACAGAACTTTTCATTCATTTATGACTTTCATAGAACTTTGTCAGGATTATGATGGATTCGCATCACAACACCGTAAGTTCCTCTCACATTTCCATTTTTGACTTTGATAATTAAGTTCTTTGTTGAGTTTTACAAAACTTGTTGGTTTTGCTTATTTCTGTTACTTAGTTTGTTACCATAGAGTAGTAACATAGGTATGTGATTATATGATGTGTCACCACATTGTTGACTTAGAAAATATTCGTGTGTTTTCACCCCAATTACCTATGTCCTTTATTGTATAATCCCGCGCTTCTAGTAAGTTCTTATATACATAAATCGTGAATATATCAGTAAGAACTGGAAAACAAAGATGGTAATGGTTGGGGTGATAATTTATATTGTATGGGTAACATCGCAGCATAAAAACAACTATGTAACTCAATATTTAAACTCAGATGATTTGACTAGCTTGTCATGTCACATAACACAAAAAGGGTGATGCCATGCAGATGTTTTAACAACATGTCTTGGACTTGTCTGATTCGTCACACTACACAGAAACAATGACGTAATACTCAGGTTAAAATCATGAAATGATTTCATCTTGCTTTCTACGTCACAGTACAAAGAAATGAAGTTCTCAAGTTAAAGCCATCAGATGATTTCGACTCGAGTACTACCTTACAAAGTGCTCATTGGCATTTTGGACTAAAATATGACTTTGATATTATTGTGAATTAATTCAAAGACATTCTGGATTATATCACTGATACATCAAGACTATTGGTACATCGGCACATTCGAGACTATCGATACATCAGCATATTCAAGATTGAAATTCATTCACCACACAAGTGGAATTCATTTGAAGCTCTCTACATTGTTGGATTTGTGATAGAGCTGTTAGGATTATTTAGGATTTAATTCATAAACTGTAAGTTCATCTTAAAATTGTCTAAGACCATAGATAGAATCGGAAAGCTGTGTGTCAGAAGTCGATTTGGATCTTTCCATTAGATTTGCACAACTGTTTTTAAGGACTACCCGTTATCTCCAGAGAAATGATTTACAGATGAAACGGTTTATCAAACTTACAAACGACGGAGAAGATGATTGCAAGGGTACAAAGGCGACTCTTCCAAAATTGTTATGTACATTGAAAATCAAAGAGAAATAGGTCAACAACGAAGGATATTTACGTCCTTACACATTTAGGTTTAAAAACAGAAAACTACATACAGAGTTGTCTTGCTTGAACATACTATGAAAATATCAATGGACGAGAGATACAAAATGTACAAGAGTCCTGAGACAAAAGCAAAAGTCAGTAAAGACAATACAGACAAGAGCACGTAAGACTGGAATGCATACTTTATATAAGTTTCAGATTCTGTTAACTATGCCGTGGACTAAATAAAAAGTCACTCGAATGTAACAAGAAATCGAGAAGAAAACAGACGAATAGAGCTTCTCAGAGTATCATATATTCAGCTTTTTAATGGAAGGATATAATTCATTAAAGTTGTTGGCATACAACATCCACACTGTGATCCTTTAATATCATGTGCCTAATTGGATCTGACAAATCATGATCAGCACAAGAACATATTTTAACTGGAACAGTTTGAGGTTGGCAAATGCGACTAATAACGTTCTAAAATTACAAAATGCAATCAGATATAGAAATTGACCTTCAGAACACTTGATGAATTCGAAGAAAGATAAAATGCTTTCACTTTGTATTTACATATATTCAACGTAAACATCAAGATTCATTATATGCATTTCTTTCTTTTAAAAATTTGTCTAGTTCAAAGTATCTACTATCTTTCTCGTATATATTATCTGGTGATAACATTTTTAGTGAAGATATTTTCCATTGTATTTTTCATTGTTGTAAACCACAATCAAACAAAGGTATATTCTCTCTGATATCTTTAATCACAGAGTTGTAATTTTCGCAGAATCAGCTGTACTGGTATTTTAACAAAATCTACCACTAAAATTAAGTTTGGTTAGGTTAGTTGCTTTCTTCTTATATCGTCAGCATTGCCACAATCACTACTCATAAACAAAGTAATTATATCAACCGATTCATTGTATACATCATCCAGTATTTCTATTAACCGATTCCATTCATTCTCAGACACTATCAGCATTGCCTTCGCATAACTGAGTAACCACCTTCTATTGGTCAGATAAGGTTTGAGAGAAGATAAAAAGGATTTAGAGGATCTCAATATCCAGTCTGTATGAGAATCTTTATATCCAGTCTCTATTAGGACCTCTATATCCAGTCTCTATTTGGATCTCTATATCCAGTCTCTGTTAGAACCTCTATATCCAGTCTGTATTAGAACCTCTATATCCAGTCTGTATTAGAACCTCTATATCCAGTCTCTATTAGGATCTCAATATCCAGTCTCTGTTAGAACCTATATCCGGTCTCTATTAGGATCTCAATATCCAGTCTCTATTAGAACCTCTATATCCGGTCTCTATTAGAACCTCTATATCCAGTCTCTATTAGGATCTCAATATCCAGTCTCTATTAGAACCTCTATATCCGGTCTCTATTAGAACCTCTATATCCAGTCTCTATTAGAACCTCTATATCCGGTCTCTATTAGCACCTCTATATCCGGTCTCTATTAGTACCTCTATATCCAGTCTCTATTAGGACCTTTATATCCGGTCTCTATTAGTACCTCTGTATCCAGTCTCTATTAGAATCTATATATCCAGTCTCTGTTAGAATCTCTATATCCAGTCTCTATTAGAATCTCTATATCCAGTCTCTATTAGGATCTCTATATCCAGTCTCTATTAGAACCTCTATATCCAGTCACTGTTAGGATCTCTATATCCAGTCTGTATTAGAACCTCTATATCCAGTCGCTATTAGGATCTCTATATCCAGTCTTTATTAGGATCTCTATATCCAGTCTCTATTAGGATCTCTATATCCAGTCTCTATTTGGATCTCTATATCCAGTCTCTACTATAACCTCTATATCCAGTCTCTATTAGAACCTCTATATCCAGTCTCTATTAGAATCTCAATATCCAGTCTCTATTAGAACCTCTATATCCAGTCTCTATTAGGATCTCTATATTCAATCTCTGTTAGGATCTCTACATCCAGTCTCTATTAGAACCTCTACATCCAGTCTCTATTAGAAACTCTATATCCAGTCTCTATTAGGATCTCTATATCCGGTCTCTATTAGAACCTCTATATCCAGTCTGTATTAGAACCTCTATATCCAGTCTTTATTAGAACCTCTATATCCAGTCACTGTTATGATCTCTATATCCAGTCTCTATTAGAAGCTCTATATCCAGTCTCTATTAGGATCTCTATATCCAGTCTCTATTAGACTCTTTATATCCGGTCTCTATTAGAACCTCTATATCCAGTCTCTGTTAGACTCTTTATATCCAGTCTGTTATGTATATGTAATTAAATTGTTTGTTTGTTAGTTTTAAATTCTCTTTTATTTTATTTTTATTTCATTACATGTTATTGTAATGATAACTTTACTCACTGGATTTGACATTTTTCCGGAAAATTCAGTTCAGTTCATTTTGACCTGATAAACACGCAGTAGAAGAAACATTGTATCTTTCTGGTGACCTAGATTCAGAACCAGTTTCAGCTTTGGAGTAAACAACTTTTTTATTATTGAATCTTATAGTAAGATTCGTTTAGTAGGATCAAATTCGTCCATAGCATACATGATAGTCGGAATGTAATGTTTCTACGTCGCTTGAAAGGACGTGATCACGTGACCCTATCAGGTGATCCGTTCTGCGTTGTAGTTAGGCTTAAAACACGTTATTATAGTGATTTTGGCCAGTCTTGCTTGAAACCTTTGGAATTCAAAGGTATTTTTGTTATGACCAGTTTGAGTTGAATTCTTTATTTAAAATAATTTATTTTCCCTGGAAATATCTAGTGCTCATCAGATTTCTTGGACAAAGACATTTATTGGAAATTATTCGGAATTCTAAACTGGAATATTATTCTTGGTGATTCAACAAGGAACTGTTGACACATCAGGACAAAGCAGGTCATCGCCTTCCATCTTAGAACTTCATTGGGATTCGAACTTTGATTCACTTAGAACTTTTTAGTAATAGGACTTATATTTATTAATTCTAGGATTAATTTTGGATTAGATTCATAAACCGTAAGTCCTTTTTCTTATTTTTACCTTGTTTTCTAGGGAAATAAATTATTTTGTTAAATTTTACAAAGCTTTTTGGCTTCACTCTTTTCTTTGTTACTTTTGTACGAGCCAAGACATGTAACAAGTCTCTATTAAAATCTCTATATCCAGTCTCCAATAGAATTTTTATATCCAGTCTCTATTAGAACCTCTATATCCAGTCCCTATTAGAACCTCTATGTCCAGTCTCTGTTAGAATCTCTAATGGAAACATCATCTTTTTATACTCCATAATTTATCACCTTATTGGGTTGTTTTAATAAGATTGCCGTTCATGTCAATAAAGAATTTTATTGTAATGGCTTTGCGACAAGTCTATGCTCACGCACGTGCCATTCCTTAAGATACATTTAAAAATATCTAAAACAATTATTTAACATATTTATCTGACGATCAGACACAAAGTAAATTTTGTGAGCATCAAATTTTTCTGTTGATTAGAGAGATGTTGCTTGATTTCGTTTACTTCTGAAATTCAATATCTGATATTCAAATTCATCTTGTTCAAGTCTTTATATTTTAAAAAGCTGCATTTATCTGTATTTCGGAGTGACGTTCAAATGCATTTTGAATAATATTATTAGGGTTTGAGCTGGGTGTAGGGTCTGCAACGTGTGTACCAATATATATAGGGGACTGGTAATCTTTGTTGACACTGAACTTTACGTTTGAATAGTACATTGAGCCATGTCTTTACCTTAAAGTCGGCAACATTTACACACATACACACAATCAGATGGTTTATGTAGCCATTACACATAGAACATCAAATGGTGACTCGATTACAATTATAAAGTTTGTAATCCAGACTGAATCGCTAAATTCGCAGGGTTTAACATAACCATGATAATATTGGAATCAATACAACAAGCGGCTACTCGAATTTCGAGTCGAAAACGTTCAACATCATCCAAGACATGTCTGTGTGATGAAACATAGTGCTAAAGGATGAAGAAAGGATGAAGGCCCCTTAAACGCAATACTTGTTCGACAACATCAGTGAAAGCGCTTGTAGGAATTAACTTTGATAAAACATGCGTTCATTTCAAACAAAAGCGGAATCGATGCCGATCGCCGAGATTAGGTCTCACTGGACAGTTTATCTGGTGAATTTTCATCCGACAATGATCTATTGCAGAAAAATAAGAATAATTTTACACTGAAGATACAAATAAAAACTAACTAATGATTTTTGAAGAAAGCATGCATGTGAGACTTTGACTGAGGCAATCAAGTTAATTCCTTATACAAATGGTGGCTTTTATACTGAACCAACAGTGCCACCAACCCCTCTTTTTTACATTCATTTTTGACAGCAAAGATCTATTTTGACTATTTTCCTGCGACAAAGCGGCTAAAAGAATCAGTATGTGCCTTATGCATGAATAAAGTTCACTAGTACAATAACAAATTAGCATACTTTTCATTACCCCTCAACCATCTCGATTTTTAAATATTTACCTCTGTAGCAGACATACGTAAATACGTAAGCCAAGTTGGCTGTTCATTTGCAGCCCAAGTTACGCATTCCATCTCCAATGCTAGTCTAACTGTGACAGGCAGTCACCAAACAAGCCAACCCATTTTCAAGCCTAACTCAAAGTAAATCTAAACCACATTACAGATTTAGCTTCTGTGTGAATTTATAAATGCTAAGTTTATGATAATTAGGTTCATGTCTTCTACCTTAAAAATACGAAACTATCCAGTGAGACCTTATGTTCCAGTACTGTAGAATCAGCCAAATACACGCATGGAATGAATGGACAACAAAATTATGTGACATTAAAAAGCTGGTTTCAGCAGATAAGACTCTTATGTTCTGGTTCTAATAGCAAAATTAAGCATACTCTCATTCTAAGCTTGATATAATAATTTATATCATTCTTAAAATTTTTTATAAAATTAACCATTATAACAAGCAAAGCAATATCGACACACTGGCAAGTAAGTGGACGTTGATACGAACAGAAATTGTTTTTTCAGTAATAACAATAAGAAATCTCTCTCTCTCTCTCTCTCTCTCTCTCTCTCTCTCTCTCTCTCTCTCTCTCTCTCT
>JAECUM010074603.1:0-15128 GCA_016617855.1 Megalonaias nervosa | reverse complement strand
TTGCTCTAGTCAAGTCCAACTGGCGACATGCTCTGATCACTGGTCTGAAAGCCGGCGAGGACAAGCTACGACTGCTCGCCGATGAAAAACGATATCAGAGGAAGAGGAAGCAGCTCCAACCCACACCAGACTTAACCTTCAAGTGCAGCAACTGCAGCAAGGACTGCCACTCCCATGTGGGGCTCCATAGCCACAGAAGATGCTGCACAACTACCAACCGGGACATCTCTCATGGGCGCACTTCCATCGTCTCTCGAGACTAACGGATGCCAAGAACAACAATATAAGGTATATTGCTGATTTACGAAATATTGTTAATGACGATTTTTTTCACTTTGGTAAAATTTCTTGAAATGTAAGGTTCTAAAAAGTATAGAGGAAAAACTGTCTCCCTTTTAAAGACCATCTCATGTGCTATCACAACTAATCTCACAAGATTCATTACAAACTGACCATTGAATGATGCAGGTATTATGAAGATTTGTCTCAAATTATAGGTGGCCTCCTAAGTCAGTGTTTATCGTATTTTTTAAAAAATGAATTAGAACAAAATGTATGTGAATATGCACCAATCATTGTATAGTATCTGATCATTTAAGAGGAATCTTTTTCATAAATTGTTCAGATTTTTTGGTACATGATAAGATTAGACCGTGCATGCATAGAACATAAAATATAGTCCAAGTCTAAAATTAATTTTCTTCATTGAATTTAATGTTTGTTTTTTTCAGTTCGGCACTTACATTTTATCAGATGTGTCGACTACACTGCATATCTTGTCTATTTTTTAATTCTGTTTTAATATCTCTCGTGAGCAAATTGTATGTAATGTATCAAATACAATCACTGGTTATATCTGATCACTGGTTATATTTGGCTAAATAAAAACTGTAGTACATACAACTGGTAAACTATTATCCGACCAAGATTTTTTAACACTTAATGAAAATGTGATTTATTTATGTTCACTAACTGCAAATGCAACCACGGGTTATACGTTTCTTTCCAGCCATCTTTTCGTCACACATTGGTTTACGGTTTTTGTTTCACTCAAATTAGGCGTTGTGTTGCGGCATCCGTATTCCATTTCTAGTTTGCCTAAAACTTGTTCTGTATCAGTGTATTTGCTTTTCAGACATGTTCTAATTATGTTCAACACATTGACTTGGTTTTTAGATTTCCTCTTAGCTATTTGTGTGCCATTTAGCTGGCAGAGGGAAATTTTTCCTGTATAAGCCCAGCTTCTGATATTCACCGTCCTATTTCCGTGATTTTTCCTCTGTTACTTAAAATCATCTTTTTCTTGGAATCAATTTATATGCAATACACCTGCGGAAGCAATAGCACATTTCTTTGTGATTCATATTCACCTGAATATCTCATTCATATCAAATGTTTCTTAACGTAATACCATAATTCTTATTCCGTGGGAGGCTTTGGACTGAGTACATGTTTTTATCCACATTGAAATTTATCTCTTTAGATGTACCACGCCCTGACTGTGCTGTTGTGATTTCCATAATGAGTATACTTGCATGGTATATTATTATATTCCATATTTGTATCGTTTTATCTTAGAAGATACTGTGCCGAAATAGTGAGACAAAAACCCTTTAATAAGTTTGGTACTATATTGGAATTTGCTTCATTTTGTTTCCATTTTCATCTCGTCTGTGATTAATGTCGCAAAAGGCGAAACTTGGTATTCGCAGTGTCCGTCAGTCCATTAGTCCGGCCGACGTCAGCTTCAGGACAAAATATTTGACACGGCAATATTTCTTGTTGATCTTATTGGATCATTACAAGACATGGCACAACAGTGTTGCGGAGATGGAATATGTAACAGTTTGCCACCGAGTCAAGCCTCACCACCACCACCACCCTTCCCCACTGGGACTTGGTTTGGTGTCTTATAGCACAGCAACACATGTAGGTTATTCAACACCGAGGTAAGTTAAGTGATTTGCCCGAATATTGATAAGTTATATGAGACGGAGACTTATCGTTGCCGGCGAAAACTGCTATTTATGATTTGATTCTAATCATCCATTGAGATTAAAGATAAGTGGATCCCAATACCTTCGACAACGAGTCAAATACTGTGCTTGATCTGGATTTGTATTTCCAAAATAGAAACAATCTAATTAAAATCAGATCTCCACTGTCCTTCATGAAGATCTGACGACGACCGCTTATGGGTCATGTTCTGGTGACCTTTGAATTAGCCAATGGAAATGCAGCGTTCAAAAATCTGAAAGTGAATCAGATCGTTCGGTACACATTCATGCTCTTCATCCATACTGCTCATTCTCCAAATGCAATGATATAAGACTTCATCTGATTGGTTGATAAAATTAGCTATTATGGTAATAACATATGTTATTAGAACATGACCCCTAAGCGGTCGCTGTCAGATCTTCATGTATAACAGTGAAGATCTGATTTTAATCAGACTGACAAAAGAAATTTCGTCCCTTAAATTAGAATTGAAGCGCCCTTTGGCGCTGAGGTTCACGCTTAACTTTGGTGTGAAGACTCCCTATAATTCATCTAGATTGCAACGAAACTGGTACTCTTATTAGTACTACCTACTCGACAGACATCATGTACGGTCCATTTGTTTATACTAACAATAGAATGAAGTATGACACTTTTTCAGTCTTAACTTTGAATTGAAACTACTTTGAAAATCCTGGTTATACTAATATTGAAGCACCGGTTCATTTGGGTAGGATGGTTATAAACATATTTTCGAAACTGATGCGTTTCTGTTTAAAGAAGCAAGTGAACGTAAACATGTTGTGTTTCCTATCGACCGATGTCACATGATTCGTGAAAGTTTCAAACCTTAATTTAAACCTAATCAGCCAAGTTGATTTAGATCAAGGAAACCTATGCCCAGTGAATTTTTGACAGCTGTATTTAAACATAGTAAAGTTCTGTTATTATGTTAACTGTTTTATTGTTCTTTGTTGAATTATGACTTTTCGTGCATTTTCAGCTTTTGAGATACGTATTGTAATGAATACAGGTATTGTCGATATGTTTTTATTTAGTATCATAATAACAGACATAATCACACACACATATTTATCAGTAATATCTACATTTAAATTGATTGTCAGCAATATAGTAACAGTAATGGGTCCCCATTAGTTTGATAAAAGAAAAGACCCCCAAAACTGTGTTGATACTGATGGATGATTTGTTGGTCTCATGCCACCTGTTCATTCAATTGGCAACTTTGCTACATGCAGATCTTTCTGGAACACTCCCTCCTAGAGTTTAGACACCATTATTGGGCAACAACCATATCAAACATGAAATTCAAACACACCATAGGACATAAGGTTGTGTTATTACACGTAGGTGTATAAGTCGCCGAACATAGGATTTGATCCGGAAGTTTTCTGCACATTTCGCCCAAAAGGACTCTTCAACCTACGATAGCTCAAGAGACGCGAGAAATATCGGTGTCAAAAATGTATGCCGATATGTTGCGGACATACATGTCTGCAAACGATTACTTCCTGTTATGAATAGGAATTGGTGGTATCAAAACAACAAATAGTCCTTCAGTATCAACACAGATTTGGGAGTCTGATTTATCGGACTAGTTCACAGTAGAACAAACCGCTCCGACCGCTAGTTTGAAGGCTGCTATCAATGCTTGTCAGCAGTAGGTATAATTAATATGCACAATAATGACTTGTCAGCTTTACCTTTTATTGGAATATTCACGAGGGCAAACATCACTGACAAATTAAATAATCGAATACATCATTTTGCTTCCTTTCTGTGGACGAATGATCAAGTCCATACTCAGCATGCACATTGCTTGCATACTGATATACCTTTCTTTTCTCGAGGAACATGCCCAAACGTATGTTTGTTGTTTTATTCAGGAATAACTAATTCTCAATTAAACATCCCTAATTACAAACACAATGTAAGATACAGTTTCAAAACCGGAACGTGGATCGTATAATCATTTCCAGAATATTCTACTTGTCAACAAGGTCAGGTCCAGTACAAGCTCTCGTATCAGAAATTAGGTCACATGGTTCTCTATGTAAAACATATGACCTGAACTCAAATACCATCAATTTTGTCATCAAGATTTCACCATAACATGTTTACTCAGATTAAAAGTACATCCCACTATCTTGAAGCTATGTGATGTAGCAGCAGAGAGGGTGAACCCTACAACTTTGTAGAGACCTTATTTTTGAAAATTAAGGGTTCCCTGAAGAAAAAAAACATTTTGCTTTAATAATGAAAACGTCTTTAATTGACCAGATTTTTTCACAATCTAGTCACGTGCGTATGTCATTCACCCTCTCTGCTGCTATAAATTAAACAGCCAGTATAGATATTATCAATAATGAGTACTGGAGAACCACACTCAGCTAAATTAGCTCGAGAGCGACTAAAGGCAATTAAAAAATATGTACCTGTTCGTGATTCTGTTAAGCAACAACTACAATCGCGTCAGAATCTCAAGTTGAATTTGAGGAGGATACAAAAAAATTATTTAAACCTATCACTGAGACCACTAAAGGTATTCAACCTGTGTTAGAGAAAACCGCTGAAACAGCTGGAAAAATAGCAGAAAGAACTGAAAAAATAGCAAGAAGAACAAAAAAGACAAAAGAAATTTTACGTGAACTTCCAGCCGAAATAGCTGCTGCGATGCCAGTCCCGGAAATACCTGAGGATGAAGATCAACCTGAAGATGATGAAGCAGAAGGTGCTGAAGCACCAGCCCCTGAACCAAAATCAACAGGTTATATGAGTACTGCTGAATTGATAAATAAATTTGATGAAGAAACTATTAAGGTAATTAATAAATTGGACCAAGATGATCTAGCTGAGTTTGCTGTGGATAGTTTTGGTAAAAGAAGTAAATTAATGAAACCTGAACACGCAAAAGATATTAAAAACAATAAACAATGGCGAAAATATTTATATCGCATAAAAATGAATGTTGAACAAGCTAGAGATGATGATCCATTATATAGGGATTATATTAAGAAAATTAATGATTTAATTCAATCAAGAAAAGAGAAGGAGGAAAAACAAAAACAACAAAAACAACAACAAAAACAACAAAAACAACAAGAACGACAACAACAACGAGAACGACAACAACAAGAAAAAATAAAACAACAACAAGAACGACAACAACAAGCACCACCAAAACAAAAAACATTTGAGCAATCACTTTGTGATTATCCAGTATCACCAAAACCATCGAAACCAAGTAAAAAAGCACCATCAAAACCAATTGAAGAAGAAGAAGAAGAAGAAGAATTTCAAGACGCTCAAGGCGCGACTGGAAGTGGTCTTATTACTTGCCCCAATAACGTTCTTGCTGATGTCGATCGACTAGAAATTCTCATCGGAGGAAAACGAGCTGGTAATAATTCCCCAGAAATCATTAATGAAGCAGCTGATATTTGCAAACGATTATTTAGTGGCGGCATCATGGATATTAATGTATATCGATCTCTCATTAATGAAATCAGTGACGATGTCACTTATGATTATTATAGTGACTAAGTATGTAATTAGTTATAAAGTCACTTAATAATAAAATGATCATACACAATATTCGTGGACCTACCATGGTCAGGGTAATAAACTCTCGATTACCAGTATACAAAACGACCTACGGAGATGGATTAGGTGATGTTGTTCAGGGTCTGTTTAGAAGAATAGCCCCAAAAGTAATACCGATTGCAAAGCAACTAGGAATGAAAGCTATTGATGTTGTTCGTGAAAAAGGTATAGGCGCTGTTGGTAATCTCGCTAGTAAAGCGTTTTCAGCAATTAAAGATAGACTATCACGATTAATACGCAGACCGACCCGACCTGTGAAATTACCCAGCACTGAAGTGATGCCCGCAAGCGTAAGTAAAATAATAAATCAAGCAGCTAATCAAAAACTAGCGGAGTTGGCTGATATCCCGATGTCGGAAAAGGAAAAAAATATAACCGCTAGTCTGATAGCAGGAAGTGGTCTCACTTCCCGAAGTGGTCTTCGAGTTAGACGAAGACGATAATAATAAAGATGTTTAAGCGCGTATCTGATCCCGCGTTTGACATGGACGCACCAGTTCTCAAAGATGAGTCTGTGCGCGATTATCAGTATTATTCTTACGACGCACGAATTCCAGATCAGCGTGGACGAATCGAATTACAGGTTCAGGATACAAGTAGATATTTCTTACCCGCTGAAGCATTTATCGAAGTTGAAGGTGAAATTTTAAATAACGCTGTTCCTGCAGCACCAGTAGCATATGGAGCTGAAATTAGGGTTGGTTTTGTTAATAATGGTATTATGGCGTTATTTGATAGCGCTACGTACATGATTGACGGAAAAAATATTGAATCAATCCAGAAAGACGTTGATGTTGCCACGACAATACTAAGCCTTGCAAGATACAGCGACGATTACTCAAGATCAGCTGGTCCATCAATGATGTTTGTCAAGGATACTTCTGACCACCCTGACAGTAGAAATCAGGTTTTTCGACAACCCAATAATCGAGCTGTTCCTCCTGTTGCTGCTGCTGTTGAAGATCTACCTTTTCCAAATCCAGATTTCAACTTAGGATTTGCAGCGCGTCGATCAATGTTGAAAGATAACAGAAGAGCATTTTCATGTGCAATTCCACTGTCACATATTTTTGGATTCTGTAGAAATGTCAGAAAAGTCATTTTCGGAGCCAAACACACAGTTGTACTTGTACGAAAAGGCGATGATAATGATGCATTATGGAGACCCATTGGTGATGCTGGTAAAATAGAACTAACAAAACTTTCATTGTGGATGCCAGTGATGACTCCGTCAATATCTGAAGAAGACCGGTTGTTATCTTTTATGAGTCAAGGTGGTAAATCAACGTTGTCATGGTTAACAACAACTACAGATGTTGTGCAGAGCGCTATTAATGGTTTATTCACATGGCAAATAGCTTCTCAGCAAGGTGTTTCTGCACCGCGACACATATTTATTGCGTTTCAAGATACTGCACGATTAAACACACAATTACGAAATCAAATGGTGTTTGATAAACTCGGTGTTTCTGAGTTTCATTAAGGATAAATGGACATCAAGAACCATCCGAGGATATATTACTGAATTTCGATCAAAATCATGTAGCACGTGCATATCATCGTCTTATGTCGTTCATGGGTCGTGATCAAAACATTGATACTGGTTTACAAATATCTCAGTTAGATTTTACAACGCTGTATCCGATTTATTACTTTTCACTAGAACATTTAGATTTAACCAGACAATCTGTTGTAGATATTCATCTTCGAGCTCGTGTGACAATAGGAGTTATTGCTAATTACAGAGCAATAGCCGTTATACTCAGCGATAAATCGATGTTACTCGAAGGTGTTGGTGGACGAATGAGAGTTATTGATACTCCAGTAGAAAATATGTAAAATATTTTCTAAACATGTAATTAGATCGTTCATAATAATTATAATGTCTTATCATCACGTTAGTGTGAGTCTGACTCCTGGTCAGATTAAAAAGCTGCAATCAGCATCAAAAAATAACTGTGGAATAAAAATATCGCTAAAGCGAGAACAGATGACCGGTGCAAATAAACTGTCGTTGACCGAGCGTCAGTTCAAAAACTTCAATGATGCTAAAAAATCAAATAAAGGCGTCAAACTTAATCTTTCTGCGGGCGCCATCAAAGACATTGCTAAAACGGGTGGTATATTTCCACTTCTTGCAGCAATACCAGCATTAATAGCAGCTGCAGCACCAGCCGTTGCAAAGGCAGCTGCGTTAGGTGCTGTTGGAACAGCTGCTGGAATGGCGTTAAAGAAAGCAACCGGAAAAGGAATCAAAAAAAAAGGAAAGGGTCTAAGATTACCAGGGACTCCACACTGGTACGGAAAGGGTCTAAGATTGCCAGGGACTCCACACTGGTACGGAAAAGGCCTAAGATTACCAGGGACAGTTTACTAATATCACCTATGTCCAATTTTGATTTACTTAATGCTGCTAAGCAATTAAAAATAAAAAATTTCAGAGGTGTTTTATGCGCGATCAATTACCTACCGTTGCAATGCAACATGAAACCGGTATTATTAATCTCGATAACAATTCTGGCCCAGGCACGCACTGGGTCGCATATGCAATTGATCCACGTGGAATTATTTATTTCGATTCGTATGGATTAGCATCACCAAAAGAATTTCTTCATTACGTTAGCAATAATACTGCTCCAATCTGGTATTCAACGCTACCGACACAAAAAATAACTGATCCTCCAATATGCGGCCGTGAAACCCTCGCTATGCTTAATGCTGTATCAAAATCAACAGCACCGCCTCATAAAGTCGTGCACGCGTTCACTACGTTACGTCATAGCACTTAAACTGATATCAGTAAATATAATGGTAGATATTTATGGAAGATCCTCAGGTAGAGCTCAGAAGGTTGATTTATCTAAATATGCAACCATTGATCAGCTCAGAAATGAAATCGATGATTTATTAAATATAACGAGTGTGGATCAAAATGAAGTCGTCGTTTTTCAGGACAAACAAGGACGATTAAAACGAGTAACATACAACTACTAGATGTTCTTGTACGAATTCCCAACGCGGTTGTTAATAATGTCGTTACTTTCACTGATCATGGTAAAATACAGGATTCCGGTAAGTCGGTTAACGATTATGTTAAGAAAACTGGTGATGTATTTACCGGTGATATTATTATGTCAGGAAGAAAAATTACATATCTTGGAGATCCAATCGCAGATACAGACGCAGCAACAAAAAATACGTCGATGATCAAGAATCCAAGTACGTGTCAGTGCGCGGTGGTATAATGCGTGCATTTCTCGACATGAATAATAATGGTATTAATAATCTCAGAACACCAGAAACAGATTTCGACGCTGCAACAAAGAAATACGTCGATGATAAGGAAATTCCAATAATGACTTCGTTAACGACAATCAATGATGGAATTGCTACATTTAGAACTGATTATTTTAATCATGTACAAACATTTTTAAATTTTCGTAGAAATGTAAACAGATCTATTAATGACTTTTTTGGAACTCCACCAAATGTTATTATTAATCTCGCTGACATTAACGCAAGACTCAACGATATCATTAGTGGTATTCCTAATATTATTCAAAAAACTAATCTCGTTAAAATTCCTCACAAGCAGATCATTAATATCGTGTACACAGTAGCATCAGGAAAGGCAACATGGTCGCAGGAAAATAACACTTTTAAAACACACTGCAGAGGTTACTGGTGTATACAGATTATCTGTATTTAGTAGTGCAAAATTCAGTATATTTACCACATTTCCATGGCGTCATTCAACCGATGATTTTTCTGGAATTGTGTCTATAGTGTTAAATAAAGATACTGAAGAAACGTTTATGCTAATAGCGAATGATAAAAATTAACCACAGCAGATTATTGGTGGTGTATTGAGTTCATAGCCGAAACTCCTCAATTAGTTACCTAGATAAATATAATGAATCAAGAGTCATTTATCGACGTTCAACGTCACAGATACACTCAAGTATGTGAGTGTCAAACCAAACTAAAAAATATCATCGACGATTACACGATAAAAGTAAAAAAATATCGTCGTCGTATGGTCGTTATTGATATAATGGTATACTCGGTTTCTGCTGTTATTGCTGGAAGTGGATTATTATTATCAACGATAACGATGACAGCGCCTGTAGTTGTAACGATTATAGTTTCAACAGCAACAACATGCGCAGGTATTTTCAGTATTATCTCTAAAAAAATATCTACGTGTACGAATAATAAACTAAACGAGTACGTGATGAAATTACACACAGCAACAGCCGCATACATTAAATTATGCTCGTATATTTCAGCGTATCTCAGTGATGGTAAAATATCTGATGAGGAGTTCGTAACGATAATGAAAACCTACGATGAAGCGTTCATAGTGGAACGCGATGTGTTCTCTAGTGACGGAAAGATGGAGAATTAAATAATAACTATAATAATAATGTCATCGTTAGAATTACTTCAGCAGATCGTAGCTAATACAACGCCGTCAAAAACTACTATGATATCATTAAGTTCAACCAATCCCGAATTTAGCGTTAATTTTCCGACTGCAATTCCAGCAAAGGAAATAGCATTAGCGCAATTACGAGTTTATCATAGTTGGCCTAATATTAGATCAAAACCGTTTGGTGGACAACAACCAAATAATTCACTGGTATTTGCGAATAAAAATAAACCGGATGGAACACCTGATTGGCAAGTTGTTGGAATTTCAACGGGCAGTTATCAGATAGAACAGATTAATGATGAATTCCAACGCAGAATTAAATCTATCACAGGCAAAGAATCTAAAATAGCGATTACTGTTTATGAACCAACACTATCTGCGGTTATTGAAATAAATTCTCCTGATTACCTCGTAGATATTTATCAAAGTTCGATTAGATCCATGTTAGGATGGCCTGAAGTTGCACCTGTTTATAATGGAGTTTCAGAACCAACTAAAAATGAGTTTCTCACAACAGAAAAGATATTTATAAAACGTCCAGAATATCGAAATAAATTTCCGTGGGTACCCGCTGATCGACCAGTATATTATCAAGAGCTCTATGGTGAAAAAATATATATTAAAAGAGTTCACTTACATAAATCTGTTAATAAAGAAATTCACTTTAATGAAGAAAATTTAAAATTATGGTCCGACCCAATTAAACTCGAGTATGAACAATCAGTTAATAAACTACGAAATTTATTTTCTTCTTTATTACAATATTACAGCGAAGATGTAAAACAACAGATAATTGAAACAATAAAACATTTAAACATTACTATGATAGATTTAAGGCTTATTATTGATATAATTTTACACGCTGTAAGAGAGCGTAGGGGTGCTATAGATCTTGATGATAATTTAAACTGGGATATGATGAAAAATTTGTTTATTAAACATTACAAAATAACAGAAAAAGATTTACAAACATTTGTTATACCAGATTTAAATAACGCTGAAATGAAGAAATCGTTAAGTGATCTTATTGAAGAATATTATCCGGGAGTAATTGAATCGTGGAGAAAAATAGCCCCACCACCGGCTATACTAAAACACAATAACAACCCCTTTGGTGCCGGTAGACATATATCACCGGGCATTGTAAACATAACATCAGTTATTGCAGTCAATCTGGTATGTGATATTATTGAAGGTAGCTATCAGGTAGATCTTTCTAAATCCAGCCAAGCTCAGCAAGGGTACATATTATTCAGTTTTAGCCCGATTGTTCCACCAGGTTGGCTAATTGTGGTAGAACCAATTAATCCCGTTTACCTGCGAGTTCATAATCCATTTCTGACAAGAATAAATTTCAAACTCACTGACCAGGCAGGAAACATTTTGGACACGAGGAACGAATCTCTTAATATAAACCTGTATGTACGCTCATAGAACGTTTTTATTATAACAATATCCGGATATTATTCTTTTGTTTACATAAAATCCGTGAACTGTGGCTGCATATTGATTATTCCATAACATGTGCGTAAACAGCCTTTGAGTTCTTAGAGTTTCGGTTGCGGATATCTAGGAATTCTTGTAAGGCAACAATAAACAGAATCTGATTGGTCACAAAATAAGACCTACACGTACAGACAACCCTCTGAGCCTCTAAAGTTTCGGTTACAGATATTTAGGGGTCTCTTTGGGGGTAAATGTCTAAACAAAGATTCGGAGCCTCATTAGGTTTATCTGATACAACTATGGAATGGTAGACCGAATGTCACCCCGCGCTGTATATTTTTGTTTATTTTTATATTAAATATAAAAAAATAAATATATATAATGAACCATGAAAACATCAATGATATTATTTCTGCTATTAAAAAACTAAAACATAACGGAATAAAAATATCTGATAATCTCGACCCTCAGAAAATCATGTGTGATTTTGAATTACTGCAACAAAGAAAATTTGATAATAAATATACATTATCTTCAAACTACAGATTCATAAAATTAATTTATCAATCCATGCTTGAATCACTAGCCATGGTAAACGACAATCAGGTAAAGCTATTTGCACCTCTTGCACGTTCTATCGAAAATATTAAATCCGAACTGTCTCACGAGTACGAAAGAAAAAGATTGTGGATAATCGTGTAATGCAATTAAGAAAGATTATGCTATCTGATTCTGTAAAAAATGATAATGACGCTGAGAGCGGTGAAGATGAACCCCTGACAGAGTCAGTGACTGTAATTATGGCTAAACAAAATCCTTGGGAAAATTAACAGAGTCGAACTATTTGTTTTTGTAAGAATAGAGAGTTAGATATATTCAAATACTATTCGCTGATCATATGTTTTCGAAAATGCAGATCTAGTAATATTATCTGCAACGAATTTTACTGAAGGTGGTACTATGTCAAAATATTTGGCAGCAGAATTAATTGACTTGAACATAATTTCTTCACCATCTATATTTACAGATTTAACAGATCTTGCAAATCGTGCGCCACCAGTGTTTCCGGATTTACAATTTTGACTCTGTGTAGTAATTCGTAGATTTCCAAGTGAGTTATCAAGCTTATTGCCGTTGATGTGGTCAACCACATATCCATCTTTGATTATTCCAAAAAAACACTCGTATGTAAATCTATGTGAGTAATAATTTTTATTTCCTTTGGTATTAAACGCAAGATAACCAGTATTGGTAACACTACCTACTGGTTTGTTCAATCTGCAGTTTCTAATCACGCCATCACGAGATGCTTCATAATTGGTAAGGATTGGATGTGACACAAACTCATTTTGCTCCATTTATATATAATACTATTTGTCTAAATCATTATTTTGAAATCTAACCAGATAATCTTCTTCTGTCTTTATAGGAGATTTACCTGATAATGTGTTATTTTTTGTCATAATATCGTTTTAGTTCTCTATATTTTTTTCCGCCACATTTTAGACATAATTGAGTTTTTCCTCTTACTCCAACACCGCATTTCACACACGGTATTGGTCCTGTACTTCCATTTTTGATACTCTGTGCATGATTTCCGCAGTATTTGTTCACACACGATTTATTACAAGTAGAAGCATATCCAATTTTGAGCCAAGCACATTTGTTTTGTGTTTCAATCATATACAAAAGATTAATGTTCAATTAAATATTTGCCCTAATTATAATATGGAGGAATTATCCGTTATTGAACCTTCCACTACTAGATTTGACCTTGACAGACTATCAGAATATAAACTCAGTACTTCGATGCAAGATCTGGCATTAATGGTAACCGAACGTATTCGTGAAGCAAAAAAGGAATTTCGTGACGATGGTGCAGTTCATGCATGGTTAACATTCAGAGTTGGAAATGTTACTAATATGATGAACGACAAACGAGGAAAAGTAATTATTAATCACCTTGATAATCAAAAATATTTTATTTTAATAAAATTTATTGTAAATACAGAAGAAGATATTTGGATTATTCGTGATAAGCGTGATCCAGTCCGTGTGCAGCCCGGAGGTAATATTGTTCTTTTAAGTAATAAATCTAAGCCCGGAATACTCACTGGCATTGATAAACCCTATTATATACAGAGTTATCCAGCAACTGCAGTTGTATATGGAATATTTCCGCTGAATGATAAACCTAATGTTACAGATCTGAAACCGATGAAAATATCGAGAATAAACTGCGTAGCTGAACGAGTTACAGAACATTTTACAAATGCGATACGTGGTAATGGTTTAACTGATTTAAGACATAAAAAAATAAACAAATGGGCAGAGTCCGTTAAAGATACCGGAGCGTCTATTAAGGATGTCGCTGAGCTAGAAAAGTTATTAAGATTTCCAATAACAGTAAAAACGTTAACCGGAGAGATATTATACGAACCAAAATATATAAAAAACGGAAACCCTATAACAATCGTTGATCATAATGCACATGCATGGACTAATGCTGTAACGATATTTCCACGAGATAGAAAAATTAAATTTTATAACGGTGATATATTTGATTTTATTAAAAATATAAGTAAAAGCGACCCTGTGTCTGTTTGGTTATTTCAGAGTTCGGAATATAATCATTACGATCAGTTTGTACGGCCTAATGGTGATATTTACCGTACAGAATCTCTTAATGTAGAAATGGAACATCTTGCACAGCGCCTTTGGCGTGAATATACTTCAGACGATGTCAAAATTAGACAATTATTAAATAATTGTTTTACAGTTCCATCTGTAGCGGCTCATTTCGCTCAGGAGAAAATTCATGGAAAACGACACGATCAGAATTCCTTGAAGATGTCAAGAAAAGTTGTATAGAATATGGTCACGGTGGATTATGGAACACCAAATACAACCATAGTGATGTTATCTCGGTTGATATGGTAGCGTGTTATCCTGGAAGTTTTCTTGGATATGGAGTATGTTCTAAATACTTTAAGAGATTCGGACATCCTACACATGACATGACCAGGGCTGCGATAAACGGACCCTTACCAGATATTGACTTAATAGGATTTGCTCACGTAGAATCATTCGAGTTTAGAGAAGATCTCCATCCGATTACTTATGCTTGGTTTGGAAGACATTTTTCAGAGCGATGTTGGGTTCCGATAGTACTATTGCGGTATATGCTTGATGCTGGATTTTTAATATCGTTGAGGGTAACTGAAGCAATTATATCGTATAGTTCACAGATGCAAGTTTGGTTACCAGAACCGGACAGATTTAGTGTCGATGATGCCAGGAAAGAATTCCCTGATATTGATGAAGATCATGTCATTAAAATAAGTAAATGCAGGAACGAGTATGATGAGAAACTTGCAAAAGATCTCGGCAGAAAAATAATCGGTAAGTTTACACAAGGAGGATCACATGATCATAAACGAACATGTACAAGATTGATTATGGACGATGCTGAATTAGATTTTATAATCGCTGATACAACGGAGAAAAACACATTTATAAACCGATGTAATGCTTATTTATCAGATGGAACAAAACTAGGTACCATTGTGAGCTATACTGATGGCGAATCACCGCAGTTTACTCATTTAAGATCTTCGACGCTAGC
>JAECUM010074601.1:0-17899 GCA_016617855.1 Megalonaias nervosa | reverse complement strand
GGTTTGTGTAGCCAAGTCTATGCAAATATTTGCATTAATTAACCAGTCAGTGTATTCGTCAATAATTTTCTGATACGTTTCTAATGTGGGGCCAACACGACAATATCGTAGTAAATACTTTCTATATGGACTCGAAGTGGGAGATACAAACAAACGATGATATTTATTATCAATTTGACTTATATTACGAAGCTTTCAGATTGTTGTATTGTTCTTCTGTGGGAAAAGTCTTTCAAATCAGTGCTAGTAGCTCTTGTGCTTATTGTTCTATCTCATTCACTGGTTTCTTTTATAGAGTAATGACATCTCGATTGCGATAATTGCTATATACACAAAGCAAGACGAACATTCCTTTCAAATAAAAATGATTTTCATGCCTATTAAGGAATGACTTATTAACTGTCTTTAGTGTATGTTTCCCACGTTATCAATTGCGATCGATAGCGGACAGTTCTAACAAGCTACTAATAGTACTTGAACATGCAAAATTAATGGTGAATGGAAAAGTTGTCTCTTATGAGAATAATACCAATGTACAGGAAATCTCCCCAATTAAACCTCTTTTAAAAAAGATAAAAACTGTTAACCCTAAATCAAGATAAAGTATAAGAAAAGGGTTTCAATCGTTCCCTCATTCAATGTTCATTTTAGAAACGTTAATCACTTGCCACCTTCCAGGAATCATAGTAATATTATCTGGTAAGGGCTAGGTTTGGAGATCGATACCAATTCATGTCGGAAAAGAATGTTTTGAACTGAGTGACAACGTAGTTATCAATATTTTGTTTTGTTGCAAATATCATATTTCGAGGCAACAATGTAAACATATCGCGTTTCAAGAGTTACATGTGTGTAGTAAAATTATGTGCGCGAAATGTTGAATGTGTTTTCTGATGGAGGATCAAGCCTCTAACCAAGAGTGAAATACTGTGTTACGGTATTATGTTGCGTTTGGAAGTAAGCAACCCATCATCACGTTATTGGTTCCTCCAGAGACATCCATGGCATATATGTAATTATTCTTCATTTGGTTTAGACCAGTGAAGTGTTTCATCTGCACAGGAAAAAAGCCTTCACTGAGTTCCCTCCGGAAATTAATGACAAAAGAAAATTAGGAATGTCTACATTCCTTGGAGTTGGCATTACCAAGAATAGACTGGTTTTCCTACAAGGATATTCACCTTACTTGTCAATCGTCATGGAATCTACGTAAAACCCGACATGTGATGAGGATACCCAAGATGGATGAATAATTGGAAAATTTTGTAAGTTACAAAGAATCTGTATATAAGGAATCTGAGAGTTTTTCATGCACTATTATAACCATTATCTCTAAAGCTGAATTTTGTTTAATGCAATCAATTCTAATCATGAAGAGCAAATGTTGTAAGCTGAATACTTGTCTTTTAATTGGCATTGCTTCCCACATTCCCTTTCTACTTGTCTTTCAATTGGCATTGCTTCCCACATTTCCTTTCTACTTGTCTTTCAATTGGCATTGCTTCCCAAATTTCCTTACTATCAAGTTTTCAACTCATCAATATTTCCATCAGTTATAATAACATACCGCAATTGTGTAACAATTATTGTAAAAACAAAACACGTAGCTGCAGTTGTGTTGATTGACAGTAAATAGAACGAGTGAACATTTTACCCTATATTCTTTGTCAGCCAATATTTTAAAATCTTCTCCTGATATCATAGTTAACTCCCATTTTCACTACAAATAATACATATTGGTGTATAAGTGTCTTTCTGTATAATAACCTCAATATAGTTTGATTCCTGTAGTGGGAATCCAGAATCATAGTGTATTAATATGAGAATTAATTACTGGTTCAATAGGCGGGTTTGTCTGCTACGCACGAATACCTACTATATTAGCGACCTTGAAACATCGGTTTTTTATGCTTGTATGGTCGAGATGGTATAGGGGTTGGTAAATGGAGGCAATGCGAATGGTGCCGCAAGACGTAGACCCGCACAAAAGGGAGTTTTTTCCTTCTATTTATATTCTGTTGCGTTATATTTCACACAGCGCATTATAATATGGCTTGCATTGTTTGTTATATTATACTTTATGTTGGTTTTAATCATACATATCAGTATGCTTGTTTTCTTTTATTGTAGTGCAAATTGCTACTGTGTTTCTTGCGGCCACATTAGCCGCATTAGGAAGAGAATGTATCTGTAACAATTGTAACCCCGGTGTTTTTCCCCAGTCATTGGATAAGACATTTTACTCAGCAAGAGAAAACCTCATCATTGCAGAGAGCATGTTACATCAATTACTTGAGACTTTTGTAAGTAAATAACAATTACAGATGCTATCAAAACATTGTCAACCTCATTTTGGAAGGCATGCGTGTGTAGACATCAGTTTATATTACTCTAATATATCATAACGTATTGTAGCACATTAAAACATCTTGGGTTGTCAGACACAAATAATACCAAACATTGTAAAGGAATATATTCAGATAGGGCGAAGACCGAATTCATTCGTAAATCGTTCAGAACTTTTCGACTTTGCACGCAGATGTAATTATTAAAATTAGATACGTTTGACGAATGATTACCACACTGAATTAATGAATCACAGTATATGAAAATGTGAGTTTTGTTGAATCGTGCAGGAACGAAACCGTTGTCTTTTGACGAAATCGTTTTAACAATGATTATATCTTCTTTATACGCTGCCCGGAACTTGAAGTCTCGCCTTCTTCTCTATTGACATTCGTCTATATCTGATGATAGTTTCATATGCAGCTATGACAATCTGTGATAACCAACTATAGTAATGAATCTTTGAACTCAGTTTGTTTTCATTAATATCTGGGAAAATGCATATCGCCACCACGAGAGCGTGAACCCTAGACTTAACACAAGATATACTGTTTTGTATAACACTTAATCCTATCCTACCATGATCACGCATACCTCAAAGAGCAAGATTCGTGTAGTATCAAAAGTAACGGCACGTGCATCACAGAGTTTATGGATTATGTGCTTCCTATTACCTATTGAAACTTATTACTTCTGTTAAACGTGTGTTTACTTTCTTTTTTATGTTATTTTCTAACAATAGAACCTTTAGAAACTATAGTCAACTTAAATCATGTATTAGAATTATTAACATGGGTAACAAAGATTTAGTTGTTGCATTCAAGTAGATTACTTATTGTGTTGCCTGTTCTAGAGAAGTTATTTTTGTTTCAGCTATGGGAGAGAATACAGTCTACCATCTATCCACGGGTGGAATGCGTCTTAATGACACTGCCTTCGCCAAAGAATGAGACCGACAACATTAATGTAAGTATTGCACACTACGTTCACATGTACTCTGAAATCAAAATCTTTTTTGACATCAAAAGAAAAACCTAGTTCCTATATCTGTAATAAAACTCAATAACTGATCCCTTTAAAAATAAAACTTCTACCTTTTCCTATTCATCAGTCGTTTCACTGACTGTAAATTTGATGCCTATGGGGTACATTTATTAAACTTGTCAGAGAGGTAAGAACAATAATGTTTCCGTTTGTACCGAAATATGATTTTTATAACTACTCGTCTTTTCATTTATATCGTAAACTATGAATAAATTACACTTTATAAACCTAAAAGGTGATGTACTGAAACCAATATGATCTGAATTTTACATCGTGTGCTGGACAGCCTATGCTGTCTTTGATGAATATTGTGCAAAGTGTCTATTATGATCATTTGGACTTAGAGCTAATTTCCATTTTTTACTGCAAAGAACAAATTTTAAACTATTCATAATAATACATTAGGATACACTAGGACACACTTCTTTGATTTTTTTATTTCAGTGTTTTACTATTAACAGGTTATTGTTTAAACAGGTTATTGTTTTAACTGAAAATTATTTTACAATTACAATGGATCGTGTCATATTGTCCAAAGATTCTTCAGAGTCACTAACGCAGACTATCAAAATCGGATTGTTTGAGGATTAATATGGCCATCTGGTTTTCTTTTTACCTTTACTCTCAAAAGTTCTGTCCATCAACAGGAAATTTAAAACAAAATTATAGCTTGAATAAAAGTATTTGAATGCATGTGTTTTGATATGATATTTTGCAATATTAGAAATATTCTTAGATTATTTTATTTCGTTTTAGTTTAGTGGGTTAAAAATTAAATCCATCTTAAGAAGCATTTTTTTTTTATAGATTTGGTATTGATTTAATTCATAGAAAGCCAATACTCGCCAGCTGTAATTTACAAATTCAACATAAATATTAAAAACAAAAGAATGCAAATTGATTCCCAACAGATTTTCCTATTTTCGTGTTGCTGAATTTCCTCAAAGATGTATATCCGAGTCTCAGTAATTTATCTGCCACATATTTTCTTTAAACCTTTAACGGGTGCTGATTTATTTATGCATTTGTTAGAAATTATCAACGTTGTTTCGGTCAGTGTGCATTTGCCTTTGATTTATTTTTTTTTTCTTTTACTTAGATAATTACGTCGCTGACGGAGGACTATGATGTCCTTCTTACCTCGGTAACGATCATAGGAGAAGTCAAGGCTGCCTATGACAACAATTTGTACACGGTTCTACTCCAAAACATTGAAGAGAGATTGTACAATGTTATCTGCTCTTTGAACCAAGTCCTCCAGCACTACGGGATTAACATAGATAGACACACAGTTAGAGATCCAGTAGTATCAATGTGTGCAGTCGGTAGCACTGAAGAGAGATATTTACGCGATTTTAGTCTTATTCAAGGAATAAGTGATATTCTGAGGCCCTTGAAAAACAAATATAGTATTCTCTTTTTGAAATTTCATAGCAGTTAATGTGGAATTGACGTCTAGACGACTTGGTTCGCTCGTGTAAGTTTAAATTATTGCATGTAAAATGTTTGACGTTTGTATCACTCCGTAACCGGGATTATCTGACATATTCAATAAACAATGAGATGAATCTTCTTGTTCTGTCATCATTATGAATCAATGTGTGAAGAGCCTGTTTATACGAGTCTTTATTAGAATAAAATTCAGGGATTGTATTCAAAAACAAAGGTGTTACTTCTACAATAGCATATATCAAGTGAGGCCTCCCACCTTTAATATAAGCTGTAATATGTTGAATTAAATCAATTATAAACCTTTTACATGCTAAATTTATGTATTTCGAACAGGTACCACCTGCATAATGTCGTCTTTATCTAATGCAATCCTCATTGTATTAGAAAATTCAAATTTAAATGACTTTGATTGCAAGATACGCGTATATAATGTATATTGCAGTACTATTATATTACATCATGAATAACACTAAACATATCAAATATTCATATACATAAACTAAAACATTCTTTAATTGTATCACAAAAGAATATATTTTTGCACATTTAATCAGTCTTAAAGCCATTTAATCAAGCAATTAATAGGTTTACACTCAGGTCAATGCGATTGATATACTCTGCAAAAAACCCATGCACAAATTCGAGAATAATTTGGATTGATCTTTAATATTTTCTTTCTATATTAAACCTTTTCTCTGAAAACTCTCTCCACCTGTGTTTGATGTCCAACTAATTCCATTTGTTGTTTGTTTTCTTTTCGTTCGTTTGTTTTCTTTCAAATCATTTCAACGTCTTTTGCAACAAGTTTTGTTAGAGTTCATGTTCTTTTCTTTTTCACTTTGAATGCGGTGTGTGACACAATCTCGTTAGCGCAGCTAGTTTCGCAGATTTTATTTATTGCTATGAAACGTAAAGATTATGGTCATCACCTGAAAATGTGTGCATCGACAAAACACATTGCTCTCACAATTTATTTAAAGCCATTGACCTTCTTGTCTTATTGCTTAATGCAGTCTATGACTCACTCTTGTTAGCGTTAATAGACCCACAGCTATTTGTATTTTGCCATAAAATATAGTAAAGATTATGATCATCACTTGAAGATGCGTACATTGACAAATAGGGTTGTTCCCGTAATGATTTTAGACTTATTGCCTTTTTGCATTGGGACTTTTTCAGTGCATGACACAATCTTGTTGGTGCAACTAATCTCGCAGTCTATTGTATGGATTACCATGAAGCTTACCAATATTATGATCATCAAAGATCGATTCTGTTCCCTGCACTGCGAAAGCAGGCTCATGTCATATTGATTTATAAGAAAGGGGACAAAACACTAGCGTCAAATTATAGACCAATTTTTCCAATGCGCTATGTTACCATGGTTTTTGAATCATTATATTCAGACATATGTATAATATTTGGCATGAAAATTACTTGTTGTATAAACATCAATCTGGATTTCTTCCAAACCGTTCAGCAACTGGTGAACTAAATAAACTTTATCAAGAAATATGTTTTTCTCTTGAATCGAATAAAATCGTGTATTTAATATTCAGCATAGATTTTGGTAGAGTATGGATTGAACAGTTACGTTATAATTGTCAAAATATGGAATGTCCGCTATACTTCAATTACGGTACAAAAGCTACTTATGTAACCTCTACCAGAGAGTTTATTTATTGGACCTCAGTATCATCAAAATGTCAAGTAACTCGAAAGGTTCCCAAAGGTTCCGTGCTAGGGCCTTTACTTGTACGTTTTGATGTCAGCGATATAGCTAGCAGACAGCTTCATCTCTCTTGCGATGTTATCTGCTGTTAATACTTCGCTCGCGACTTTTTCTAAATACTCTTCACAATGATCTTTAAAATCTTAATGCATGGGCAAACGAGATGTTGTTACTTTTACGCAGAAATTGGTTGGTACATTCTTGACAATTAACGAAAAAGAAGAGATTATGCATGTTGCACTTGATTAAAATACTCAAGAACCTAACTAAACCGACCTTCCACAAAGGCGTTATGGAGCATCTCATTATAGTCTATGTTCTCGCAAAAGCATCACTCCCATCTCTACCAGACTTCAGTATTTTGTTGTTGTGATGATTTTTCTCACACGTCCTTTCTCTCAATCTATTTCTGGTTCTCTTCCTGCAGATATCCAAAAGCTAATATTTATATGTTTGGAAAACACTTATCTAGTTCAAATAACTAACGGTCGTTAGACCGTATAATGATATCGTCTAAAGTCACCATACTATCGTACATACAAAACTTAGACACCCGTATAGCCCTATCAAATACGCTCTTTACAGTGTTACTTAAGTTAACTACTCGATGTGTGCATAGTGTTATGATAATGAAGAAGCTGAGCACTGTTTAAATCTATTTCCCATTAATTAACACCCAATGATCTTTAGGTCTATCTTTTAACACACTCTGGATTAAGAATTAAATGGAGAAACCAAAAGAAGAACAGAAAGAAATTATCATACTCCTAAATGCTCAGAAATATATGCACGAAACTGGACGTTTTTAATAATTGCAATTATATTGTAAGTTACATAGTTACAAATATGCGAAATGGCCAAAAGTGTAGCCAGTACAATGTCCTCTCTCTCTCTCTCTCTCTCTCTCTCTCTCTCTCTCATTAATTGCTTAGTTTATTAACTACATGTCTCAACCTTACCTTTAAAATGTTTAGTGTGATTTAAGATACGAAATTGTTTACCTTGTTCCCTTGTACTTTGATTTTTGTAAAATGAATTTTATCATCGAAAAATCGTTGCATGTTTTGTGAAATGACCTAGGTAAGTTAGACAACTCGGTCCATTCACATATTGTTTAATAAAACGACAGTAATATATGTTTGAAACAATAAACTTCACCTTCATGCACCAGATAATGCGAGATTGGCTTGGGCATCAACTTAAATGTTGGTAAATACAAACCTTGATAGTATATGGTGTGAAAAAAAGGATCGAAGGGTGACAGAAACTGAGGACAGTTACGTAATTGAAAACTGAGGTACATATAAACGCTAAATAAATATGTATTGTGGTGATATTGCATAGTATTAAACTTGCAGGACACAAAGACTACGAACTAAACACGACATGTTTCTTTCTCACTCACTCTGCTCTCTCTTAAATTTGTTAAGGAAGTACTTTGTAAACATGAATTTGCCCGAGCCGACTTTTAGTTTGTCCCTATCTTCGGGCAAGTGGATTTGTAAAGCCTGGTCGGTGTTTATTGTTGAAAATGAAAATAAGTCTGTTTGTTGATATATCGTACTGGTTCAGTTAATACGTGATCGGGTGCTGTGTTTGGAAAAAAGATTTGATAATAGCATTGAGTTTATGATTGTTATTAACTTGTCCTGTTTCATGTGTGGAGAAAGGAATGTATTAATTTGTGAAAAATTAAACGGGTGTGTTTCTTGGTATGTCAGTGTGGCTCAGCAAATACAGGTCATATACTATTTATGTGTTATGGTTGTATTGTGACATGTTATATTTTATCATGAACAGGTGAGTGATCGAGCATTAGCTACCCATAGCTTCCCTCCACTGGTTGGTTCGTGAAGCGTAAATTTTTGCATAGTGAATGTGGGTGTGCATGGTCAATAGGTGATACTCTTCATAACTGTATCTCCTACTTTACCATTGCCAACCCTTAACCCCCTCGACGTATGTTTGTTGTTTTATAGTTTGTAGATGTAGGTGTTTGCGAGTTAGGATAAATCTTGGTCAGTCAAGACAGGCGTTGACTTATGGAGTCATGTTATTTATTTAGCTATAGATGCTTTTAACGTTCCAAAACACCCATAGTGCATGGGGTTAATGTTATATTCTCAGATATTATCATAGTTCACAATTAATGTTAATTCCGTTAGACAAGCATAGCTCGCCCTCAATCCAATTTCATCTCCCATAACTATATATATATATATATATATATATATAACTATATACCTATATATATATATATATATATATATATATATATATATATATATATATATATTCATATTCCTTCTGAACATTCTATCGCCGACATGATCACGAATTAATCCGAGCATCCGTTATTTATACCTATTTGCATTGTCTTGCAATTCCTCGCAGCCCAGCTTTCCAATACAAGGCCAGTTCCATGTTGTCGTCCAACACAAACACGAAATTCCAAATGACCTCAATAGGAAGGGTTGCGTTATTCCACGAGTATCTGCAACTTATGAAATACACTATTCGCTCCGGGAATATTCGACATATATTGCAGAAAGGACACTTCAGCTGACCATAACTCAATAACCGCGAGTGTCTTGTATTTATACCGGTATGTGCGGATAAGAGTGTCTGCAAGGAATTTCACATTTTCAGGAATACCTTTAAGAATTACCCTTAAACGTCAATAAGTATCAGCATAGGTTTAGTGCAGATTTATCGGTCTAGTTGGATTGCTGTGAAATGTGGTATATATTATGGTCGTCATCAGAAGATATGCAGTGTTGCACATTGATCCTATGTGCACTGTTCTCAGACAGTTATGACTAGTGTTTTACTATAGATTTATTTTCATCGTTGTATAGGAGTAGGGTGCGGGTCAGCCGGGGTTATTTTTATTTGAGCAATCTGCTTACTATTCCACTAATATAGTGTGCTCATTAAATTTTACACTATTTTGCTTAAACCTAAATATAGAACGCTCTCTCTGCAAGCAATGAAAATAAATAAGAGCTTTTTGCCATTTTCCATCATTACATTAGATACAACACTTTGATTTTTGATCTTCAGTTTTGTTGCGAAATATGTTAAAAGGAAATTTTAATAATTGGCACAAACACGCATGAACACGCACACAAGTATAAATATATTCTGTTTTGGTGAAATATCTAAAGCATTGTATAGTCTTATTTCGAGATAAAATCCATGCGAATATAATTTAGTGATCGTAATGACTCGTAATGAAATCTTATTTGCTTTTGATATCTAATGGCAATTGTTAATTTCCGAAAAGAAAGAGTATATGATTCGAATTTAATCTCCGATGTCGATGTATCCCATGTGGTTAAGCTTCGTGCCTGAAAATGTTTGGAAAGGAAATTTTTATAACCTAGGTTTGGTTCTTTGTCTCCATTAGCTATCATTTTTGTGTTGAAATATATGTTACTTCAAAGGAACGTGTATCGTAGAAGAATGCGTTCAGCATGTACATGATGACTCTGGTGACTTGCCGTAGACTTAACTGTCAAACAATTATAACAAATTATAGCAAGAATTGTGAGCGTTGTCGCCATTTGTAAACTTTCTTTAACTTGTGAACTTATCATGTTGTCATATTGCATGACAATATTCTTATCGTTGCTCCCTTGATTGTACTGGATATGGTTATCGTGTAGGAGAAACAATTATTATGACATTCATTAATGTTCTGTCATTTCAATTAGTGTGTGGAGAATGTAGTCACAGAAAATGGGTATAAGATAAATGATGTGCTTTCTCAACTCACAGTATTTCTTGCAACTAAAATTGTAATTGGCTATTTCCCCGAAAATGCCTTAAATTAAACAGCCTAATGATATAAGGAAGACGGAATATTAAGTCTTAAAAAAAAAAACCGAATTAGAAAATGCTCAAATAATTGGAGCTGACAAATCCACTTACATTATAAGTTAATGGAAATTGCAATATGCAGCACCATCCCAAAATAATCAGGGGTACCCTAGATAACACGGAAATAAATTAATAATAATTATCACAATAATAAGACAACAAACAGAGGGGACATGAGACATTAGTTGGAAACTTTTACATTTCCAAGTAGTTAAGGAAAATATTTCTCAGCTAAGATCTCTGAAGTTCTCGTTTATTAAACAGTCGTCTAACATAAAGTCTACAACACCCTCAGTTGTATAACATTGAGAGTCAAATTAAAGAGAAGAATGTGTATGTCATACTGCTAGTTTCCCATTCCTTTCTACTTGAAAAGTATTGCATGCTTGCGACATATAATACAGTTACATTTCACCAAGCGCGATAGTATATTCAAACCAGGCATGTGAATAGTGTTTGGAGGTTTAACACTATTTTTCAGCACATGATAGGCTAAACAAGGTGGCCAGTGTAATGGTGGAGGAAGAACCCTGGGAAAATCCCGACAAGAATAACCCACTCACGAGCAGTTGACTAATAGTGGTTTGTCCAAGGAATGTATGATAACAAATAACAATAACGAAAGAATATAAAAAGATCTTGATTCACATCCTATTTCATTCTTCTACACATTTTTCAGAAGTGAGTGATCAGGAACTTTTTCTTAAAATTCGTGTCAGCAACTTTTTCTTTTGTCATGTTGGCATCATTGGCAATCGTCTGCGTAAATATTATATCAGTTACGTGCCAAGGTTAACTTTAATATTTTGCATCTTGAGTCGAGATTGAGTGAATACACTGAATGGATTTTTACTGGTAAAAACGTTTATATAATTTCATGCTTGAAGTTTAGAAGTTCAAATTATTTATCAAGCGGCACAACCTGCTGTTTGATATTATGTCATTAAATCTATATTTTGTCATTGTTCTTATCGCCCGTGTCTCTCGTTTTCTGGAAAGGAATGGAGAATCTACCCGCAAATATCCCATATTTAGGTGCTTACTCAATTTTACCATCACGATCCTAAGTCGGTTTCTAATCTAACATACGAACATTGTATACCAATAAAAACTGAACGAAAACATGTACCAAAAATGAAATATATTTACCGTCAAACTATGCATTGTAAATAACAGTGTCTTGATGTGGGTATTAAATTTTACGATAAGAAAACTATCTATAAAGCTTTTAATTTCTTTATATAGCTTTAAGGATTTTTAATACTTCTCCTTAAAAACAGAAAAAGCTCCTAAACCCTAAATCTACAAAATTAATTATCTGTAGAGACTAATAAACTAAACTTCATGTCTTAGTTTTTTATTATTCAGTAAAATCAAACTGACTAACTGCAAAGTTTAAGGAATCATGCCCGCACTGTGTGCTACTGATTGAGTCTGAGCATCGGTTCCAATCAACGATCTCAACGATATGTTGTTTTTACATTTTTCCTGATATAATATTCTGAGATTAGTACAAAGGACGATATGAAAAAATAATAAATTAATTAGTCTGCGGCAAGTACTCCACTTCAGAAACTTTATTAAAAATTTCTTACTTGAAAATATTCCAGTAGTTCAAAAGTCTTCACTTGTGTGTAACTAATAGTTCAACGTTTTCAACATCTTGGGTGAAATATGTTAAGCTAAAATATCCAGTAAAATCTTTTGAATTAGGGACAGGCGTCCAACCAAATTTGGAACTTAGCCTTTGTTATGTTTTAGCCAACCACCTGACAAAAATCATATTGTCCATGGTTTTTCCAACGGAAAAAGCAACTTGATGAACCATAATATTAGTAAACATGATTTTTGTTAAAATGGCATTTGGTAGGCCCAATTCCTACCCTCAATTACGGACAAAGACCAAACACTCAGTACAAATTAAATATACGTAACATCTTCCCTCATTAACGAAACGGATGGTGTATTAAAATTATCCTTCCTTTTGCACAATAGTCAAATTTACATATGATACTATAATAATTAAAATTACATTTGAAAATATCTTCTGAATGACACAAAACGTGCATAAAGTAATATAGTACTTCTATACAAGTGAACGTACAGCTGCAATCAGATTATCTTTTCCCCTGATGTGCCCAATGTCATTGTTGTATTCCTGCATTATCAAACTCATCTCAGCATTCTCTGAATTTTGGTTTTCATTTTCTTAACAAAAGTAACGGGTTTGTGATCGCTGAATGAAATACTCGGATAAGAAACAGAACTAATATCCACTTCAAAATGTTGCAAAGCCAATATCAAAGCCATTCCTTCGCGGTTCTCTCGTACTTGTTAAGTTGTTTACCAATACAGTAAAATGGATGATCTACACCACTTTTGCCTTCTTGAAACAATGCTCCACCAACCGTTACATCACTTGCATCAACAGGCATTATAAATAATTGGCCAAAGCTTGGAGCTGACAGACCTGTTGCACCTCTACGTGTGGCCTTTTATCTGTCAAAGAATCCCTGACACTTGTCAGACCAAGGAAATTTGAATTTCTTACGCTACAAGTTTGTCAGGGATTCGGCAACTATGGAGAAAATGTAACACATTTTCATGTAATATTCAATCGTACCCAAACATCGCATGAGTTGTTGGTTTCTTTTTTTTTTTTTTATATTGATAATCACTGGGAATTCAGAGATAGCCATAGCCTTATCTTTTACAATTTAAATTTGACCGTGCCCCACAATATGTCAAATAAATGTAACACAAACATGGTAAACTCACTTTCACCTGAATTTATTGGCAAATTTGCATCACCTAGTCGATCAAAAAAGTTTCGAATGGTTTCCAAATGACCTTTCCAGGTGTCTTTGTGTATGAGGATGTCATCGGTGTAAGCATCATAAATATCTAGATCAGATGTTATCGTGTTCATCAAGCTCTGGAATGTTGCAGAACAATTTGTTTTATACCAAACGGCATCACCTTGTATTGATAAAGTCCATCTGGAGTTGCAAATGCAAAAACTTGTTTTGCTCTTTCCGTGTGCGGAATTTGTCAAAATCTATTCAACAGCTTAAACTTGGGGAAATATTTTGCATTTCAAATTTTGTCTATACAGTCATTGATTCTTAGCATTGGAATAGAATCTGTCTCGGGGACACTATTGACTTTCATATTTTTTCTGTAGTCAGTGCACAAGTTAATTTTTCTTGGTTCTATGAAGTAATTGTCCAACAAATATTGAATTTCATCTTTCAAACACTACTGCTCGAGAGGATTCATCATGCAACAATGCTGTGTCACAGGTGTAGACTCAACAGTTTCAACGTCATGATAGATTCCTTTGTTCTGAAACAAATGCTCATATTCACATAATAGCTGTTTAATTTCAATCTTTTGATCTGATTGCACATGACAAAGTTTCTGTTCCAGATTATTTAATATTTCTGAATTTTCAAGATTGGTTATACCAATGCTACTGGAGTCGAATTGCATTACATCTTTTACATCCTCACTATGAAACACAGGTAGAACTAAATTGCATTGAAATACTGCCAAACTACTCGTTTGATATATTTATATAACAAAGCTGTTTCTGGTTCCGCATGAAAGGAGTGTTAATGATATCATTTACGTCATTTACTTTCTTTTAAATTGTCTATGGACCATTCAATTTCTTCCAATAAGATTTTGAAGTATGGGGAAGAGAGCCAGAGCTCTATCATCAGGCTGAAATGTCCTTTCATTTGTATTTCCATCATACCTAAATTTCATTTTTGGCTGAGTAGGGTAAAGATTGGTTCTTTCTATCTTACAAACCTTTAAAAGCTTATATTTGAAATCAAAGACATGGTCAAGACGATTAATCGTGGAATCTTCGTTTGAAAAACAATTCTCTTTTACTACCTTCAATGGTCCATGGACATTATAACCAAAACTAGCTAGTTCAAAAGGACTAAATTCTAATGACCTTCTTGAATTGATTCGCCTACAGCAAACAACAGCAAAAGAACACCTTCATCCCAGTCTTTACCTGTTTCAAACAAATTATGACCAATTCAAATTCCTCAAAGTTTTATGAAATATTTCTAAAGCCCCTTGACATTCAAGGCGATAAGCAGAAGAATTAAACTGTTGGATGCCTAATTCATGCATAACTTATTGAAAAATTCCAGACATCAAATTTGACCTTTTGGTCAGGCTGGATATATTTGGTGAAGCCAAAGGGTGTCCAAAATAGCAAAGTTTTTACAATGGTATTAGTTTCGATATTTCACACAAGAATCGCCACTGGAAAACTTGTGGATGCACACTTTATGGTCAACAAGTGTCTTACTTGGTCTTGGGTAAGGGAATAAAGCAGTAAACTATTATTCTGCTGAACAGTTCGTCAGATGCAGGAATAATAGGTTGCAGAATAGCCTTATGTTCTGATTAGGTTCTCCTAACATTTGACATGTGCGACAAGATCTACTATATTAGATACATCACTTTTAAGTTTCGGCCAATACAAATGATTCAAGATCTTATGATAAGTCTTCTCTTGGTAGTCTCTCGGGGGCCGAGGAAGACATGTTGTGCGGTCTCATCGACGATGGACGCGCATGTGGCTCCAGAGACCAAATTCCGATGCACACAGGCGGTTGCAGGTGGAGCATGGGACACCGGTGGTTGGTGGTGGCTGGGACGCAGCTCTGTGACGTCTCACACGGGCTGCAGCAAGACGCTGGAGGCGGTCAGCCTCGAAGGTGGAACTGGCTTTTCTGGTTAGGGCTCGCCAGTGACTTCTGTCTGAGCCAGCGAGCTCGAGCTGGTGGGGTTGAAGGTCTGCCCATTTGATGTGCGTCTTGAGGTTGTCTTTGTACCTCTTGTGAGGGCGGCCTTGGTTTTGATCCGCCCTGGGCTAACTCGCCAAAGAACAGCTGCTTTGGAATTTTGTTTTGATCCATGCGGATGACATGGCCAGTCCAACGAAACTGGGCCTGGATTAGTTTGGCTTCGATGCATGTTGTGTTGGCTCTATTGATGACTTCCTGGTTGGGGATTCCGTCCTGTCACTTGATCCGCATGATCGATCTCAGGGAGCGCTGGTGGAATTGTTCCAACTGACTGATGTGCCTCGGTAGACAGTCCACGTTTCACAGCCATACAAGAGAGACGGGAGGACAACTGCATTGAACACATTTATCTTTGTTGACAGGCGTTATGTCCTTGTGCTGCAAGACCTTGGTTCGGAGTCGTCCGAGTGCTTGGCTGGCTTTTTGGATCCTAGCAGTGATCTCTTTGTCCAGGGAGCCATCACTGGATATTGTGCTGCCTAGGTATTTTAAACTGTCCACATTCTTCAGCTGCGTATCGCCAATGGTGATGCAGGGTTGTGAAGGGACAGTGTTTGGGGCGGGCTCAAAGAGGACTTCTGTCATTCCTAGGCTAAATGTGAGTCCAAAGAGATTGGAGGCTTCAGAGAACCTGTCCACAATTGCCTGTAGGTGAGTCTCTTCATGGGCCATGAGGGCACAGTCATCTACAAAGAGTGCTTCAGTGATGAGTCTTTCAAGCGTCTTAGTTCTGGCACCTGGGCGACGGAGATCAAACACTGATCCATCCAGGCGATATCCAATGTAGATACCAAGGTCAAGGTCATGGATGGCGTGGAGCAGTACCTGCGTAAAGAAGAGGTTGAAGAGTACCGGAGCGAGTACACAGCCCTGTTTGACACCCTTAGATATGGGGAATTTCTCAGAGGGTTCACCGTCTGAGAAAATCTCTCCAGTCATGTCTTTATGGAAGAGCCGGATGAGGTTGGTAAACTTCTGAGGACAACCAAGCTTTTTGAGTACTACCCACAGTGCGTCTCTGTTGACTGTATCGAAAGCCTTCGTGAGGTCCACGAAGACGGCATACAGATTCATGTTCTGCTCAAGGCACTTCTCTTGGACTTGTCTCACTGCGCAGATCATGTCAACGGTGCTGCGGTCTGGGCGAAAACCACACTGAGACTCGGGGAGGTTATCTTCTGACTCTGCCGCAATAAGCCTGTTGAGAATGATGCGAGCAAGTATTTTGCCAGCTATGGAGAGCAAGGAGATGCCTCTGTAGTTACTGTAGTCCGCATGTGTGCCTTTATTCTTATAGAGGGTTACAAATGATGCATCGCAGAGGTCTTCTGGTATCTTCTCTTCAGTCCAGATGCTGATTAGCACATTGTGGAATGCCTCCAGAGTCTCAACCCTAAGAGCCTTGTACACCTCCGCTGGGATGCCATCCTTTCCAGGTGCCCTGCCACAGTTCATTTGTTTATTGCCGTCCACATGGGCTATACTAAGAATTTTTTTCGATATTACTCCGGAACGACAATTTCATAGCTAACTGACCAACCCTCAGCAGCGGCTACCTCAAGCAGTCTCCATTTTCTCATACAGATGACATTTTTCACAAAATAACAAACAGGTACTTGTGGGCTTCAGTTTCGCTAATTGCTCTCTGAAACAAATAGTCGATTTCAGAATCTGAATGGCTGTCTTTTGTTATAATGATTACAATGGAGAGAATAAGTAGAAAAATAATATCCCTGTCATAAATACCTTTGAAGTCAAGAAAAGTTACCTCTGAAAAGTTTGTCCAATAATTGTATCAGCTAAATAATACATCAACAGCATTATTAAGAACTATTTTTGTCAAATCTCTTTTAACTACATACGCAATGTATAAATGATGGACTTCAATCTCAATAGGAATATTTTTATCCAGACAATGTCTGTGAATTACATGAGATTAAACACTAGGAATATCTTCAGCTAAGTCATTGCCTAGAAATAGATGGATATCTTTGATAGGTAAATAAGTCACTGTTCCGACTGTCACTTGTTCTCGTACTAAGTATGATGTTTAATTGACACAATGGATAGGATCACTAACAAAGTCACACCTTATTTCTTGTATAATAGCACTTTCAATAGAAAAAAGACTTCTCAGTTAAAGGTATAGTATCTGATAATAAAAGACTCTCAGAAGCTCCCGTGTCTCTTAATATGTTAATAGGGATAAGTTTGACAAAATCACAGATTAATGATATAGAACATTCTGACGTGAATGGTTTATAATTCTCCATAATAAAATCAGACTGGTGTTTGTTTGGCCCACCAAATATATTGTTTTCAATACAAGATTTTGACCTTCACCTCTTTGAAATAATTTGGGATAGCTTTGTCTTTACTCTGTTGCTTATTTTTCAGTCGATAAGATCAGAAATGACATGTCTTTCTTTTTACAATAAGTGCACATATGGCGAGATTTGGTTTTCTGAACAGTCTTATCAGATGTTTGTTTCCAAAAGTGCCAGACTGAGATCTGGAAGTACTCTTATGGACGCAATTCTTGAACTCTTCAGTTAATATGAGTTGTCTGATGCTATTGTAATCTTTATCAGCCTTTTAGGCTAAGTAC
>JAECUM010074599.1:0-15683 GCA_016617855.1 Megalonaias nervosa | reverse complement strand
AATCTGATTAAAATTCCACACGGACAAATTAAAAATATCGTGTACACAGTAGCATCAGGATCAACAACATGGACACCGCAAAATAAAACTCTCGAACATAACGCAGAAGTAACTGGGTTATACAGGCTATCCCTGTACGGTTTGGAAATTACTGCGGCCACTTCATTATCACCGAATGTATATCATAATCCTCTGCTGGTGATGCTAACCAAGGACATCAAAGAAACGTTTACGTTAACATCAACGGAAATGCCCCAGAGACGTTACTGGTGGTGTCTAGAATTCGTAGCTGAATCTTAATTACTTAATTAAATGACGTTGTTAGTATAATGAATCAAGTGACTGAGTCACTTATTGACGTTCAACGTCACAGATACGCTCAAGTATGTGAGTGTCAAACCAAACTAAAAAATATCATCGACGATTATACAGTAAAAGTAAAAAAATATCGCAGACGTATGGTTGTTATTGATATAATCGTTTACTCAGTTTCTGCTGTTGTTGCTGAAACCGGATTATTATTATCAACAATAACAATCACAGCACCTGCAGTTGCAACAATTGTCGTTTCAACGGCAACAACATGCGCAGGCATTCTCAGTATTATCGCTAAGAAAATATCTATATGCGCAAATGATAAATTACACGAGTATATAATAAAACTAAACACAGCAACATCTTATTCTAAACTATCATCGTATCTTTCTGCGTATCTGAGCGATGGTAAAATATCTGATGAGGAGTTCGCAACGATAATGAAAACCTACGATGAAGCATTCCTTGACAATAGCCAAGGTGATAAAGTAACCTGTGATAAGAATGAAGGTTGAATTCACGAGATTGCGTTCTATTAAATAACGGAGTATTTTAATAATGTCGACGTTGGAACTATTACAGAAGATCGTCTCTAATACAACGCCGTCAAAAACTACTATGATATCATTAAGTTCGACCAATCCTGAATTTAGCGTTAACTTTCCAACTGCAATTCCAGCAAGTGAAATAGCATTAGCGCAATTACGAGTTTATCATAGCTGGCCAAATATCAGGTCAAAATCGTTTGGTGGACTACCAGCAAACAATTCACTGGTATTTGCGAATAAGAATAAACCTGATGGAACTCCTGATTGGCAAGTTGTTGGAATTTCAACGGGCAGTTATCAAATAGAACAGATTAATGATGAGTTCCAACGCAGAATTTAATCTATTACAGGAAAAGAATCCAAAATAGCAATCACTGTTTACGAACCAACATTATCAGCGACGATTGAAATAAATTCCCCTGATTATGTTGTAGATATTTATCAAAGTTCTATCAGATCTGTGTTAGGATGGCCTGATGTTCCACCTCCAGACCAAAAATCAAATGGAATTCCAAAACCAACCATACAGAAATTTAAAACAAACGAAAAAAGATTATTTAAAGATCCAGAATATCGAAATAACCATCCATGGCGTCATATAAATTTTAAACTTGATCCAAGCAACAATAAACATTACTTTACCGATTTTGACGGTCAAAGGATCCCCAAGATAGATAGATCAGCATTTAATATCATCATCATAGATGCCAGGACGGGGTCTACTAGAGTAAATGTTGATAAAGAATTTTTTAAAATGTTTTTAGATGTTTTTAAGCCTGAATACGATAAAACATTTAATGATTTAAGAAGTTTACTTATTTCATTATCTCAACATTATGACGATGGTGTAAAAAATCAGATAATCGAAATAATAAAACATTTAAATGTGATCTTATTTGATTTATATATCGCTAATCGAAGTATTATAAACATTGCGACTGAACCCAGTGAAAATCCTTACACAAGTCCAATGCAAAAGCAATTTTTTCATGAAATTTATAAAATAACAGAAAAAGATTTACAAACATTTATAATACCAGGATTTGACAATACCGATATGAAAAAATCAATCACTGATCTTATTGAAGAATATTTCCCTAAAATACATGCAGCGTGGACAAAATAGCCCCACCACCGGTTATACTTAAACACAATAATGATCCATACGGTGGAGGCCGTCATATCTCGCCTGGTATTGTCAATATAAGATCAACGATCGCAATCAATCTAGTATGTGATGTAATTGAAGGCAGCTATCAAGTAGATCTTTCAAAAAGTAGCGCTGCTGAACAAGGTTATATAATATATTCATTTAGCCCTCAAGCGCCACCCGGGTGGTTAATTGGATCAGAGCCAATTAACCTCGTTTATCTACGTGTACATAATCCGTTATTATCAAGGATACACTTTAAACTTACAGACCAAATAGGACGTATTTTGGATTTACAGAATGAAACGTTAAGTATAAATCTGTATCTGAGATCATAGAGCGTTTTATCACAATGCGTCATCGTAAAAAAAAAAAAAAAATATCCGAATCGGATCAGAATAGTTTTTTTTACTGGGTAGATCAAATTATAAGTAAATAACCTATATACTAGTTTTGCCAGGGATTTTGTTTAGCCATTATCACATTAACTCCACCTTCACTTTCATTATCACTTTCATTTTCACTTTCATTTTCATTTTCACAATGCTCTCTTAACTGTCTTATACGAAAGTTTATAATCTTTTTCTGTTCGTATTCATGAGATAGTTCTAGCTTAATTTTGTCAATAGCTCGCGACAGAGGTATAAACAGCTTTACCTGATTATCTGTAGCTGTTGCCAGCGACTGTAACATTGCCTGCTGGATAAATTTCATGAATTTATAATCAGATGGTAGTGTGTACCTGTTCTCTAATTTTCGTTGTTGTAATGATTCAAAATCACATAGAATTTTTTCAGGATTAAAATTATTAGATATATTTACACCGTTATGCTGTAATTTTTTAATCGCAGAAATAATAACATTAATGTTTTCAGAATTCATTATATTATATATGTTTGTTTAATATAAAAATAAAATAAAAATAATAGTCCCTAAGGACTGTTTCAAGATGATTATATACATATGAAGATGATTATATACATATGATTATATACATATGAAGATGATTATATACATGATTATATACATATTATTATATACATATTATTATATACATATGAAGATGATTATATACATGTGAAGATGATTATATACATATGATTATGATTATATCTTAATTAAGGACAGCACAAAACACAGAATCTTAATTACAGTAGCGTATTTACAGCAAGCATATTTACAGCACAGTTTTATACATAAATCAAGCATATTTACAGCACAGTTTTATACATAAATCAAGCATATTTACAGCAATTATATACAAGGTTTTGTTGTGGACGGCACAGTTACATATAAACTTAATTCTAAGAACTTTAACTCTAGGACGGCACAGTTACATATAAACTTATCTTAGGACAATACTACGTGCCTTCTTTACGCTCAATAGAAATTTTTGCACACTCCCCCCATCATAATCAGCCAGGGAGTGCAAAATTGCACCCACCAAGCGACATGGTGGGAGAAGTGTACAAATTTTCTATTGAAGCAGTAAACGGGCTGGCTACACCCAAAAGATAACAAATTTTGGCATCAAATCGCCTTTCGCCCGACAGTTTGCCGGTCACGAGAATCGAACCACGGACCTCGAGCACGAAAATCCAGCGCGTTAGCAATCGGCCACCGGACTTCATATGTATACATAATGAAAATATTAGTATATAGTTAGCGCGTAATGTACTTGCATACAGAATAAAATCAGAATTTATTGTAAATGTATTATGCATTTCTTAATAAAATCAGAATTTATTGTGGATTTTTTAATAAAATCAGAATTTATTATAAAACGTGAATTTATTTTCAGTTTCCAAATGCTTGAAACTGCATTATACAAAACCCACAGCTAAAGTCTGTATTAATCAGACGTTGCCAAGGATACTAAAATAATCGATAAACTACACAAACACATAATGCCAGCTCATTTCTAAAAATAACCTCATGTACAAACTGCTGGGTCGCAAGGCGTTTCATAAGAAGGTAGAAAATATAAATATTTTTGAGATCTTATAGTTCATAGAACAATGTGCATAATAGCATCATTATTTATGCAACGATGAAATTATTGAAAATTCTCAATTGTTGTAGGGTAAACCCCCAGCTATTCTCTAATTGATTTTGATGATTTCTTGATAAATTTGACAATAACTCAATAAAAACTGATAAAAAATAAGAAATTTTGATCAAAAATCACTTCATTTTAGCAAAAAATAGGGATATTTTAGCCAAAGATTTCTATAAAATCGAAAAATCATCAAAATCAATTAGAGAATCGCTGGGGGTTTTACCCTACCAGCACTACAAAATCTAGCCGAATTTCATTGATTTTTGGTCATTTTTCATGCAAAAAACGAAATTTTCGAACAAAAAACCAACAAAAAACGAGATTTTCAAACAAAATCAACAAAATAAAAAAAATATCAATATTTATAAAGGCGATTTTTATTTGCAATATTGTTGAGATTTATATGTATAACTAAATTCATTGAAATGTTTTTACAGTCGAAGTTTGGACAATCAGAGAATGTGATATGTGTTTTGTGTACTATTGAAAGATATCACTTATAGGGTTGGACTCTTTCAGCCTGATAAGGTGCAATCATTAGTACAACAAGTACAACTACGATATTTATTATTATGCTTGACGGAGTTGTCTCGCTTCATTATCTGATACTATAAGAACATTGCATCAATGAAAAAAAAACACCTGCATGAAACTATGAAAGCAAAATGAGAAAATACTGTTCATGAAGAAGGTTCTGGTAGACTAACATACTGGAATATGATTTTTTGTAGAAATCTTTTGGAAAAAGCAGATCTCCTGATATTATCTGCCACGTATTTTACTGAACGTGATGCTATGTTAAAGTATTTACCAGCAGAATTAATTGATTTAAATATAATTTCTTCACCAGTCTTTGCATTTACGGCTTTAATAGCTCTCTGTCCGAATATTTTACACCTTCCTGTATTTCCGCGTGCAGAATTTTTACTCTGCGTAATAGCTTGTAGATTATCAAGCGAGTTATTTTTTGGATTTCCATCAATGTGATCTATTACAAATCCATCTTTAATGATTCCAAAATAACACTCGTAGATGAACCTATGTGATAAATAATTTTTATTTCTACTGGTATTAAATATAAGATAACCAGTATTATTAACATTACCGACTGGTTTCTTTAATCTACAGTTCCTAATTACACCATCACGAGATGCTTCATAATTGGTGATGATTGGATGCTTCACAAACTCATTTTGCTCCATTTATATACTAATATTATTTGTTTAAATCATTATTTTGAAAATCTAGCGAGATAATCTTCCTCGGTCTTTATAGGAGATTCAGAATATGTGTTTTTTTTTATCGTAATATCGTTTCAGCTCTCTGTATTTTTTACCACCACATTGCACACACAATTGAGTTTTCCTCTGACTCCAACACCACACCGCATACACGGTTTTGGTCCAAAACTACCTTGTCTAACGCATTGCATATGAAAGCCGCAGAATTCGTTTACACATGCTTTGTTACAAGGAGAAGTATATCCGATCATAAGCCAATGGCACCGATTCTTTGTTTGAATCATATACAAAAGATTAAAATTCAATTAAATACATATTTGTCCTAATTATAATAATGCAGGAATTATCCGCGATTGAACATTCCGCAGCTAGATTTGATCTTGACAGACTGCCGAAACACAACTTTAGTTTTTCTATGCAAGATCTAGCTTTAACGAATAAAGATATAACAAAAAGTATCCGTGAGGCCAGAAAGGAATTTCGCGACGATGGTGCGGCTCATGTGTGGTCGACATTCAGAATTGGAAATACTGTTAATGTGATGAATGACAAACGAGGAAGAGAGATTATTGACTACCTTGTTCAGAAATATTTTATTTTAATAAAATTTATTGTAAAGACAGACGATGACACTTGGATTATTCGTGACAAACGTGATTCTGTCCATAGGTCAGGAAATAATAATGTTCTTAGTAAAAATTCCAGACCAGGAATACTGACTGGTATTGACAAACCATATTACGAGCGATCATACCCTGTGACTGCGGTTGTATACGCGGTATATCCGTTAAATAATAAACCTGACGTTGGGGATCTCAATCCATGAAATTGTCAAGGATAAATTGTGTAGCTGAACGGGTTACAGAACACTTCACAAACGCGATACGCGGAAACGGTTTAACGGATTTACGACGCAAAAAAATAAACACCTGGGCAGAAACAGTTAAAGATACCGGAGCGTCTATCAGCGACGTTGCTGAGCTGGGAAAGAAATTAAAATTCCCAATAACGGTGAAGACGTTAACCGGAGAGATTTTGTACAAACCAAAATATAAATCAAGAGGAGCTTCGATAGATATTATTGATCATAACGCACATGCATGGACTGTGGCAGTAACGGTATTTCCACAAGACAGAACGGTTAAATTTTATAATGGTCATGTATTCGATGCTATCAGAAATATCAGTAAAATTGACCCTGTATCTGTGTGGCTGTTTCAGAGTTCGGAATATGATTATCATGATCAGTTTGTACGGTCTAATGGTGATATTTATTGTACAGAATCTCTCCATGAAGAAATGAAAAATCTTGCACAACGCCTTTGGCGTGAATACACATCTGATGATATTAAGGTTGAACAATTACTTAATAACTGTTTTACCGTTCCATCAGTTGCTGCTCACTACGCTCAGGAGAATAATTCATGGAAGCCGACAAGATTGGAATTTCTTGAGGATGTCCAGAAAAGTTGTATCGAATACGGACACGGTGGATTGTGGAACACTAAATACGATTATAATGACGTTATCTCAGTTGATATGGTAGCGTGTTATCCTGGAAGTTTTCTTGGATACGGAGAATGTTCTGAATACTTTAAAAGATTTGGACATCCCACACACGAGATGACCAGAGTAGCGATAAACGGACCTTTACCTTTTGATTTAACCGGATTCGCCTGTATAGAGTCGTTCGAGTTTTACGAGGATCTCCATCCGATTGTTTATGCGTGGTTTGGGAGACATTTTTCAGAGCGACGTTGGGCTCCAATAGTACTAATAAAGTATATGCTTGATGCTAAAATTTTAATGTCGTTATGCGTATGTGAAGCAATTATGTCATACCGCGTGCAGAAACAAGTTTGGTTACCAGAATCGGATGTATTTAATGATGCTAAAGGAGAGTTTCCCAATTCTGAAGATGATATTGTTAGCGAATGCAGGAGAGAGTGTGATGAGAAATTTGCAAAAGATCTCGGTAGAAAAATAATCGGTAAATTTACGCAAGGAGGATCGTATGATCATAAACGAGCGTGTACAAGATTAATCATGGACGATGCTGAACTCGATTTTATAATCGCTGATACAACGGAGAAAAACACGTTTATAGGTCGAAGTAATGCTTATTTATCAGACGGAACTAAATTAGGTACAACTGTGAGCTATACTGATGGCGAGTCACCGCAGTTTACTCATTTAAGATCTTCGATGCTAGCGTATGTTTCGATAAATTTATTATCTATGATAAACAGATTTCCTCGTTACGTAGTCAGAGTCGCGACAGATTCATTTTATATAAATAAAAAATATGCGGATTCGTTAAAACAATTGCGTATTAACGATCATGCATCATGGGGCGAATGGAGAATAAAACATCAGGATATAATTAGCTATTCTGAATCTGCCGATGTTGAAATTGCGAGAACATATTACAAGAACAATCAAATACCAAGACTGTCATCGGCACCATCTGTAGCTAGACATAAAACCGTTTATCTTAAAGGGTGTGGTGGTTCAGGTAAAACAACACGGGCGATTAAATTATTTAGTAAATGTTCTGATATAATTGTTTTGACACCGACACATAAACTCGCCAGGGAAATAAAAGAACGAGGAGTAAAATCGTGTACATACCATAGTTTCTTTAGATGGTGCGGAGACGCATGGACTCCATCGCGGATGGGTGAGAAATACATTCCTAAAATTATTATCTGGGACGAGATATGCACGGTGTCGCTAGAGGTATTAAAAATATTTCTTGATTGGCTGTTATTAAAAAATACTGCTGTGATAATGTGCGGCGATCATGGTCAACCACCACCTTTCATTGGATCGTCTCCACATGAGTGGCTGAAAACATTTGTAGATTATTACGAAGAAATAACTGATGACCATAGAGCTATTGATAAATCACTAAAAGAGTTTAAAAAATTAATAAGATTACAGCCAGATAAAATACAATGTGAAATAATGCGTAAAGTAATTCCAGAAACATCTATGAATAATTTTTGTGTTTTATGGAGACCTGCTGATTTGATAGTTGCGAGTAGAAAAATAGTTCGCGATACGCTTCAACAACAATTATTTACGTTACATAAAGAAAAATTTTCAAATCTATCTGTACCTTTGTGTTATCGTCCAGCAGATACTCGACGACAGAATATTGATGTTGAGATTCCTGGTGGTGGAATACAAAATCTTGTGTTAAATGATATTGTTTTAGTCGTTGTTGATGTTGTTGAGAGCGCGTTAAGTATGGATAAATCGCCGTGGACGTTAGGATACGCTATAACGATTCACTTGTCACAGGGATTAACTATTGCCGATACAAGTATTTGGATTGTCGATGATCGTATTGAATGGTCAAATTTAGTTTATCTTGCAGTGTCTCGAGTCAGAAGAATATCTCAACTGCGCCGGGTTATCATGGATTGCGTAATAACCGAGGAAATTCCTGACAATTTTGTCGATATCAATAAAAAATTAGCGAGCTATAAGCAATGTGACAAAAAAAATAATCGCGATTTTAATATTGATGCTGAATTTATTATAAAACTAAAAGCACAACAGAATAATCATTGTGCAAGCTGTAACTGTAATATGCTGTGGCAGTACTCGAGTAATAATCCAAGACAATTTACGTTGATAGAATTAACAGTAGTCTTGGTCACACACGCGAAAATGTGATGCTGACCTGTCTTGAATGTAATCAACGTCGAGGCGCAAGTTTACAAAAGTGAACGCGGTGGTAATTGTGTATCTGTAGGAATTATTTGTAATTGTTCGCGTACAAATCCACGCTGAGGAGCAGTTGAATCTAATCTGTAGATTGCGGGTCTACCTGTGGACCTTACCACGCTAGAAATTTTGTGTGTGGTCACACTCCAGATAGGATCAGTTGTTTTTTTTCTACCTCCTTCAAGTTCACCAGGTTCATATAAATATCTTACGGTAACATTACCTAGTACTGGTTGAGAGGAAGATTTATGTTGTATTGGTATATATATTTTTTTGATCGCATTAGAAGGTTTCATAGAAGTTGCACGAGTCACTTCGTTGTTTAACGCAGCTATCACATTCGGTAACCTTGTAACCCATTCACGAGATCTCTCCGTGGATTTAAAGTCAGCGGATATTTCCCTCGCGTATTGGTATCCAAATAACCGCTCAGCAAGTGTTCGATTAAATCTTTCAACGAATGCCTGATCACGATGAATTTCCGTGTGTCCTCGTCTGATTTAAACGTTATGTCGCTTCATCAACGATGATACTGCACCAAGAAATTCTTTGCCAGGATCAACCAGTAGCAATTGTGGCCATCGTAGACCACCAAGTTGATAAATGCATTCAAACGCAGATGCAACTTCAGTCGCTGTTTTAGTTGATAATGGTTCTGCTTCTTTATATCTACTTGCAACGTCAACGACGGTTAACACGTATCTGTATGTGTATTGACGTCTGCCAGTTTTAATGGTATCGTGTGGTAAAAACAAAATATCTGCTTGATGAACTTCATTAGGGGCACTAACATCAAAATGTGCATACTGAATTTTTTTAGGTGGTGGTAGATAGATTTGCCATATTGCCTGTCGTGCTAACCACGCTGCAGCAACATCACGTGAGAATTTTGCTGCTTCAGCAAGTTTACTAATCGCTGCTTTACCTCTCCAATATCCTCTTGGGCTATAATAAACAGATTCCATTATCATAATCAATTGATTAATTACCAGCCCCTAACATTATTTTACCTTTCATACCAGCTTTTATCATAAAAGCAGCTAATCTTTCTCGAAGTGTTTTATCTTTTATATTATTTATGGCATGAATTAATTTTACATCTGCAATATGTCGTTGTTGTAAATCCTTACTTTTATACGCGACATCGTGAATGTGACAATTGATCAATTGCGTTTATTGGATACTCTCCAGGTTTTGGTTGGTCTCGGTTATCGAGCCGGATATCGAGACGAGTTCCAGGACCACAATAATTATATCCGGGTAAATGTTTCTCACCAGGATACTTTGCCCATGGAGCTCCTGGTAATTTACTTAAAGAAGCAGTGATATCTCCACCTGTTTTTAATGAAATAAATTTGTATTTTTTTGTACCACATTTCACACACCTGCCTGTAAGTGCGCGCCTGTTATTTTTTGTTATTATTGTCGTTAATCCAGTGGTGGACGTATGCGCTCTACATCGAACGCAATATAAATTCATATTATTATTATATGGATATAATTGATTTCTCAGCGACACGAAAACAAGAGCCAGTTAAGCATCATCCAGCGCTACCAAATTCTATCAGAGCAATTATACTTGGCCCATCTGGGTCTGGTAAAACGCAGTTATTACTTAATCTGATAATGCGATGGCTCAAGTGGGATAAATTATATTTAGTAGCACCATCTGTAGATGATCAACGATGTTACGAAGTACTTAAAGATTTTAATGAAAATGCAAAATCGCTGATGTGTCCTGATAATGATGCTATTGATTTTATTACCGATATTGATGAAGCTCCATCTGTAGACGATCTTGATGGATGTATCAATAATCTCGTAGTATACGATGATGTAATGCTGGATAAACAATCAAATCCAGCTCGGATATTTTCGCGAGGCCGTCACAAAAATACAGACGTGATTTATGTTACTCAGCGATATATACAAATTCCTAAAGTAATCAGAGATAATTGCAATATCTTAATTGTGTTTAATGGAGTAGATAATTATACTTTACAAAATATTTATTATACTTGGTGTTCAGGGGACATGGACATGATTAAGTTTAGAAACTTCTTTTCAAAAGCACAAGCTGTTCCGTTTGGATTTATAACAATAAATTTACATGACCCCAGATCTAGATATCGTATAGGTCTGGATAAAATCTTTGGTTAATTACAGCAGCAGAGAGTGTGAACGACCAATACTGAGTGACCAACGCGTAAACGAAAAATTCTTAAAAATAAAAACGCGCGTCAGAGATAAAGTAACTAGTTAGAGGTTGTGGTTTAACGTCACTGACCTTATTTTTTTCAGCCTTCGTAGGAACCTTATTTTTTATAAAATAATGTCTCAAGCAAAATGGTCTGTTCACCCTCTCTGCTGCTCCTTCTAACGAGATGGAATTGTCTCTCGAATTGGTTACCCCCCGTTTTATATACTTCAAGCACGGACGTGAAGGAAAACATCCCTTACAATAACTTCACATATTATCTACTATCAACACAGAAGGGAAAAAAATAACCCTAATATCTACTATCAACACAGAAGGGAAGAAAATAACCCCAATATCTATTATCAACACGGAAGGGAAGAAAATAACCCCAATATCTACTGTCAACACAGAAGGGAAGAAAATAACCCCAATATCTACTATCAACACAGAGGGGAAGAAAATAATCCCAATATCTACTATCAACACAAAAGGGAAGAAAATAACCCCAATATCTACTCTCAACACAGAAGGGAAGAAAATATCCCATTATCTACTATCAACACAAAAGGGAAGAAAACAAACCCATTATATACTATCCACATAGTGTAGGGGCAAGTTTGTTTTTTTGTGTTAAGATAAAAAACAAACACACACATTCACAAACGTACGCGCGCACACATACACACACATACATACTGTTATGTATATGTAATTAAATTATTTGTTTGTTAGTTTAAATTTTTTTTTTATTCCATTACATGTTATTGTAATGATAATTTTGTCTACTGGATTTGATTTTCTTTAGAAATTCAATTCAGTTTTGTTTGACCTGATAAACAGCCAGTAGTAGAAACTATCTATTTGATGACCTTGATTCAGAACCAGTGTTAGCTTTGAGTAAACAGGTTGTTTTTTTTTTCAGAGTAAGAACCATTGATTTTAGCTAAGGCCATACTGAAGTACGTGATGTTAGGCATGTCAATGTTTCTACGTTGTTTTGAAAAGGTGACCACCTGACCCTCATACGGGAATCTGTTTGGCGTTTTAGATAGTCTTATAACTCACTGTTATAAGAAGAAATAGCCAGTTGTGCTTTAAAGTCTTATAACTCACTGTTATAAGAAGAAATAGCCAGTTGTGTTTAAAACCTTTGAAGCTCAAAGGTGTAGCTCAAAGGTTTTTTGTTGTGACCAGTTTGAGTTGAATTTTTATTTTTGTTGGGAATTAGTAATTTATTTACCCTGGAATACAAGTGCTCCTGAATTGATTCTTGGACAAAGATATTTGTTGAAAATTATTCGGAATTCCAAACTGGAATATTATTCTTTGTGATTCAACAAAGAACTGTTGACACATCAGGACAAAGCTGACTGTCGAAGACGTCATCGCCTTCCATCTTGAATTATATCGGAATTCAAACTTTGATTCACTTAGGACTTTTTATTGATAGGACTTATATTTTTTTATTCTTGGATTAATGTTGGATTTGATTCGTAAACCGTAAGTCCTTTTTCTTATTTTTACCTTGTTTTTCTAGGGAAATAAATTTTTTTTTTAAATTTTACAAAGCTTGTTGTCTTCACTCTTTTCTTGTTACTTTTGTACGAGCCTAGACACGTTACAACACACACACACACACACACACACACACACACACACACACACACACACACACACACACACACACACACACACACACACACACACACACACACGTACGCGCACTCACACAAATACACACACTATCACAACAGCAAAAGATTCAGTGTTTATAGTCACACTACTCCACGTACAAACACACACACACACACACACACACACACACACACACACACACACACACACAAATTGGCAACTTGATCAGTCTTTTTTCTAGAGATCTGGGTAGCCCTGAAAGGGCTGTTGTTTTTGGAACTTCAGATGCACCCGGTTAATGGTGACATCTCCCAGGCCGGACACCACAGATACAACGGCGGCTCCAGTCCTGCTCCCAATTCACAGTTGTGGTTGAGAGCGCAGAGGCCTCTTGAGTGGCTTCAGAACCCCAATCTTCAGTTTCTGGGATTCTGAAGACTTGTTCCCTCTGTCTTCTTCTTCTCTGCCACATCCGTGGATGCAGTGGCCTCTTTATCTCCTGCGGACAAATCTCCTCCTTCCAGTTTTCCGTCTGGGGAACCATAAGTCTTGGTACTGGTGGTAGTGGTTGTGGTGCTGGTAGTGGCTGTGGTACTGGTACTGGTTGTGGAGGTGTCATTACCATGAGTTTCACCTCACACACTGGTCTTAGCATCAGGTGAGGCAGATTTATATCTTTCTTCTTTTCCTCTTCTTTCTTTTTCCTCTCCTCCTCCTCTTCTTCCAGCTGGGCAGCTTCTGCTATGGCCTCCATGGCCAGCTCATCTAGTATGCGCGTGGCATACTCCATGTGCATCTGAAATTCAGTAAGTTTAGCTATTCTGCTCATGTTAACGAGTGAACGCTTGGTAGCCAGACTGTACTTACTTACTTGTTTCAATTATAGAGGCTTTCGCACAAATGTGCATGCGTCTCTTGTTTATGCCTGCACCGCAGGCTGCTAATTTGTCCTGGGGAAAGGAATCCGAGCCTCATCTCCCAGGTGTTAATAATCTCAAAGAGAGTGGTTAATTTTGCTATAGGTCGTGGGACAACTGAATCCCAAACGACCTACCTAGCTGGTGAATTGACTTGAATGCAGAAGGTTAAAGTGCAAAACGTTTAACCACATCAGCACACTCCTCAGTAAAAGAAGAGACTGTTGGCATGCCAGTATTTCCGGACTATCTTTCTTCATCCAATTAAATGGGTCTCCAGTCCGCCCATGCAGCATGTTACACCATACACCCACATGCCAATCCGCCACAGCACCAGCTAGGGGCTTCAATTGAGTGGGATTAGTCCCAGTACGCACTCAAGCCCTTCATTTAACAGCGATACCACCAGGTGTCTACCAAGCAGTATGAGACACCAGTCGCGATTGGTCAGCGACTATGACGTCTCATCGGGGCACCTGTTGTATGGACTGGTGGAAATCGTTCCACATTCTGTCTATGTACGGGAGTCCCAGTCTGGCAAAGAAGGAAAGTTACTCAGCAACCGGTGTGAAGCGAAGCAATGGATGTCGTGTACGCCCCAAAACGCCGGCCTGTAATTATTTCAAATTCAGTCCAGTTGCACTAATGGACATAAGTAATACCAATAGCGTGTGAGCCACCTGTGCAATTAACCAACTCCATTAAGTCTTAGAATTTACCTATCACCTATCAACCAATCTTTCTAGTACATAGTATACATAAAATTTAAGTCCCTAGAGGTTTGATTACTAATATGTCTGAGTGACATATAATAGTTTAGTCAATATTAGATATTCGGTTTGAATTTTGAACGGTGTGAAAAGGATTAGGTCAGAGTCATAGTTTGTTCTAATTGGGATTCCTGGCCAAAATGGAATCCATAAAATAAAGAGGCAATTGATAGCCCTGAAAAGGGCCTTTATGGCAGGTTAGCTGAACGTCCCACGGCGGTCTTCTGCCTCTTTACATTTAGCCGCCGTCCGCTTGTCTTCTCGTGTGATGTCGGGTAACTCGTAGCTATGAATTGCTGCTAGGTAGCTAGCCCCTTCCACAAACTGGTATAATGGATAGTCCCTATAGGCACTCTTGTAGAACGTTGAAAGAAGCCTTACCCCATAATTCCAATGTGATGGCCTGGGCTTAAATGTGTCCAGGGACCGCCATGCTATGTATTTCACGGCGCTGATTACATTTCCCGCCTTTTTTGTATCCTCTATGGCTGCACCATGACCCATATCCATGTATTGCTAGCGATATGGGTCGGTTTCCTTCACCGCTACCTCTTCTTCTTCGTCTATTTCTTCATTATCTGAAGAGGAGGCCATTTCCAAATCCGCTTCCACCACATCGTGTATCTCATAGGGGACTTCCTGCCTAGGTTATGTTACTCTTGCAGGAGAATGTGCTACTATCATTGCAAATGTTTCCTGCGTTGTTCATGTGTTCGGAGCGTGGTCCGATTTGTCCTGGGCAGTTACGAACTTCTGCCTGGCGCCTAATGTTTCATTTTTGGACAGGTTCTGCTTCTGCTGGTGGTTGTTGTCTCATGGAGTCGAGATAGCAGGTTATCTCAGTGACTGAGATCTCTCCCTTTGTCTCCTCGATTTTTCCCGCCTTTTACTCCTGGACCTATTATCTCCTATTTCTTCTTGGTCGTTGCTCTCCCAAACTAAAAGCAGAGTTGTACGTCTCTCGAGCTCTTAGGCTCCATCCTGTTGCAGTTAAGAGGCCAAGACCCTTTAATGCACTCAAGGCTTGAGCTGGGATGAATTCCGACGCTAGCTCCATTATTGTTGTGTGATCACTGCTGTATTCGCTGTGATTGATAGCCAGACTGACGAAAG
>JAECUM010074598.1:0-10930 GCA_016617855.1 Megalonaias nervosa | reverse complement strand
TATAAGTGATACTCAGAAAGGTTTTATAAAAGGGAGACTTAGTGGCGAAAACACTAGCAAAATGAACTGCCTCAATGAAAAAAAAAAACAGTCTGCCATTCTCCTATCAATTGTTTTGTTTGTTTGTTTGTTGTTTTTTTAAAAGCACTTTACTCTATCAAATAAGGGCATTATGGAAAATGCTCTTAAATATTCTAATTCTGTTCATTATATTTCAATGTTCGAAGTTTATTTTGGAGCCATTCCAAAAACAAAATCATCTGTAATGTTTACTTCTTTCATATCGAGACAGAAATTTCGTTAACGAGACCCGTTAGTGTGTGTGTGTGTGTGTGTGTGTGTGTGTGTGTGTGTGTGTGATTTGGATTTTTAACATAGCTTTAACAATGTTTCAGTCACATCGCAACGATGTCTGCAGTGTGGCAGTTTATAGTGATATCTAGCACTGGGGCATCATGCCGCAGACATGTAGCATTATGTCCCACCAAGCCACATTATCATGACACCAGGCCGACCAGTCCTAACACTAACCTCTTGATGCTGAGCGCATAGTGAGGCAGCTGTTAGTACCATTTTTTTTTTTTTAAAGTCTTTGGTATGACGCGGCCGGGGTTCGAACTAGCGACCTCACGCATCCGAGGCGGACGCTCTAAACCACTAGGCCACCGGAGTGGTCGAGACCCGTTAGTTGCATATTTATTTATAATAGGAATATAACGTCGCTCCAATGGGTTCAAGAAGAACATAAATGTTATTGACATTTTATATTATGACAGAATTTAAACTCTGTCATTTTGTTGATGATGCTTTCTTACTGTTGAGAGACCGTCCATAGTCCATCGGAGCTCTTTAGAATTCTGCAACAGTTTTTGGTTTACATTGTAATGTACTGAAATTTAAAGCTCTCTGAATACGAAGGAACAAATCTTTATTTAAAAAAATATGCCAAACACTGAAATAATTTAGTGTACTTATTCCTTTCGACTCTTAGGAATAGAGTTTCTTTGAACTTAAATAGTATGGTAGTGTTAATGTATGCACAGAAGTTAAAAGAAGCCAAAGAAAATCAGGGCTGTTGGATGAAAAGAAATCTTTCACTTTATTGGAAAATCACTTAGATTAAAAATCATTGATTTCTCCAATATTCATTACTTTACTCTCAGCATTGGCTCATGTTTCATTATACAAAAATATTTTTTAATTTAGTTGTAGTTGTAATAAAAAAAAGAATTAAACAGCTGCATACGGCGGCATTGACATGGATCTTTTATTCAATACAAGAAGATCACTTGAATTCAACGCCTTACTGAAAATGAAGGACTTTAGCAGAATATAGTAAAATAACTAATTTTTGGAAACTTTTGAGGCATAAGATATTATAATTAGGGCAGACAATATTAATAGGGATTAGTAAATGTATTAGTAAGATGTTATCCGTGCATTAGCAACATGGAAATGCAACCGTCATCAGTGGAAGAATATGCGTCACATCATACTAAAAATTTTGTTGATATAAATAATTTTATTTTCTCTGTAAAATGACAATCAAATGGAATATGTTTCAACATCTCTTAGATAATGATCATTTTTAAATTTTGATGCAAACATTAAAAGGCTCACACTAATAATTACAGTGAATATAATAATAATAATTATACTGGATATATAGATAAATTATTTCAATTATTAGTGACTATAATAATAACAATTACATTGGATATAATAATAATAATAATAATAATAATAATAATAATAATAATAATAATAATAAGTACATTGGATATAATAATAATAATAATAATAATAATAATAATAATAATAATAATAATAATGATAATAATAATAAGTACATTGGATATATATAAATTATTTCAAAATTGTCTTTTCATGGGAGAATAAAGATTTAAAAAATATCCACAAGGGAAACACTCATTAACTCAGAAATAAACTTGCTCTTAGCAGATAAACATGTAAAGTTTTAATTGTTTTTATCATAATAAAAATTGTGGCCTCTAAGTGCAACAAACATACAAATGTAATTTGCTTTTCAGTTTAAACTGATGCACAGAATTAATGTAACAAATCAATTTTTGAAAGAAAATAAAATTTCATTAATGATACAAGTACTATTTGTGAATCAAAAGTTGAAAGGATTGAGCACTTATTCATGATTGTATAGTTATAAAGATGTTTGTCTTTCATTAATGTTTACTGTATATGACTAAAGAGGAAATTTACATGTAATTTATGGACTGGTACAAGCAAAACTCTCAAGGATAATTACATCTAATTTATGTACTGGTACAAACAAAGCTCTCAAGGAAAATTACAAACAATCTTAGCTGACACGTCCATAGAAAGGACACCTATTATCTATGTTATTAATCTCCGAAAGGAGGAAATAAAGATGGAATGATACCTCTTTAAAATGAGCACCTGTTGTAGGTATGGCATAGTTACATGTACATAATGTATGCAAAGATGTAATCCAGCAAAAAACGAATGGTAACATGACTTACTGGAACCAGTATATGCTTATATTCCGGTAATGTTATGAATGTACCATTATCTATTGAATTCAGCAGGATCATTAAAAGTAATTAAAAATGTCTTAATTGACAACACCAAAAAGTATGCCTGCTCATGAAGACCAAATGAATTAACTCCATTATTTTAATTCAGCTTGTATATCTAACATCTACACAATGTCACTTGAACATTTATATAAATTTCACTCTAGTTTCTACAAATAGATCATGCTCTTAAAAAAAAAATGACTGTTATTATTATTATTACCATGGTCACCCATAAATGTGACACTGAAACATGTTTCAAAAAGTGTATTCCATAATAGTCCATATGACCATCACAAGCAGAGTATTTATTTATGATGAACTACTTTATAATTGGTTCTCATCAGCGAAAAACCAAAATGAAATAAAAATATACAGTTTTAACAAAGAAAATGCACCCAAATTAATTATATCCAGTTTATATGATGGTCAGCAGAATGGACCTCATATTGTGGAATCACTTCATCCTCTTTATTATTAGTAGTAGTATTGGCGGTAGTAATAGTAGTACCTGTTAATCTACAATTTCAGACTTGATGGCAGAGAGAGACAGAGACGATATATTCTCGCAGGTCTCCCTAATTCTTATGGAAATATTTCATCAACTTGGAGTCAATCAAAATATCCGCTGTAGAAGAAAGAACAAATGGAAACAGTATGAACAACTAGAATCATTCTTGGACAGAACCAAAAGAGGTACTAATGTTTTCAGCATCTGCTATAAGGTATTTGGCAGTCAGATTGAAGGATCAACCACACCAGGCCTGCAATCGGATCTTGATCTGGTGTATTTCAAAACAGACTTTCTTGCTATAAAGAACATACAAGATTTTGTCCCTGGTATGGGAAATTTCCTTCTGGTACATGATGAGCATACTTTCCCTGGGTACTGTAAGCTACAGGCAATTAGACCAACTCAGTATGGTGTTACACCTTTGTATACAGGAGATGTGGATGTAAATATTGTTTTTGATGTTGACCGCCAAGGGCGCATACTATTCAAAAATTCAGAATTGTTTAATTTATTTCAAAGGCATGGGCCAGCAAATATGCTCACAGTTGGTCCACTGAAGACTGACCTAACTTTTGGCATCAGAGTAAACAGTTGGGTACAGGAAGCTATACCTTGGCTGATGCGGCACAGACAATGTAGTTGGATCTCACCCGATGATTTGGAGATTTTCCTTAAGAAAAAGGCATTCCTAGTTCCTGTTGGACATTCTCTTAGTCATGAAAAAGAATTTGAATGGAGAATCTCATTTACTTTAATTGAGAGAAAGCTGATGTGGAAACTGAACAACACACAAATGGCATGTTACATTTTGATGAAAATGATCACCAGATGTTTTATCACACCCATCACTGGGGAATGTCTTTGTAGCTATCATTACAAGACTGCATTATTCTACTTGATAGACAATACAGCAAAGAACATTTGGAAACCAAATAATTTGCTATCATGTTTAAGGTTACTTTTGAAAACAATTTGTGTATGGGTTAAGGAAGGATATTGTCCGAATTATTTCATTCCACAAGAAAATATGTTTCTGGGGAAAATGACAGGACCTGTGAGACAGCAGCTATACCAGATATTGGTCAGTCTAATTGATATGGAATTCAAATATCTGTTGCTGACTGAGTGTGATCAACTTGGCCAAGCACTGTCTAATGCATGTAGTAGACTTGGCACCTTGCATGAGACACCAAGTGATATTGGTCATTTAGTGATGGTGACAGAGGACACAACTTCTTTGTTCAGTATTAAACACATTGTTGAGAGACAAATAAATGATGTCTTAAGGGGTTACAATACACTCCTGGAACAGTCTGGCCATAATGTATCACAGGTTCTTATATTTACACTGATTCAAGGATTCCAGACAGGCAGTAGGATTCTGAAGGATGTATTATTTGTACTGATGTCACTTCTGTCCAGTCATATTGGTTGCCAATTGGCATCATCATGTTTTGCATCACAGAACTTTCATCCTCAGGACATTGATAATGCATATAAGTTCCTCCTTCTTGGAACAGGATCTGATGTCACATCAGGGAAACTCAAGCTTGCTGGGTTCTATCTCAAGTTGGGATATCCAGCTCAAGCTGAGGCCATGCTAAGTGCTGTTGCGCAGGAATTAGTACCCCATGTGTGTGAAGTATGCACTCATAATTTATATGATGGCTATCTAGGAAACGCAACCATGGGGAAAATTCTGTCAGAAAACTTGACAACTAGCCGGATATTTAAAACATGCATAGCTGCATCTGTTACATATCTACCATCAGAGATTCACATCACTCTGCCTCCCCTGTGTTATGAGATGTTCAGGTCAGCAGATGCTGATCCGGCCCTTAGAGATCCAAAGGACTGTGCATTGGTGGATGCCAGACCCTACATGTACTTCCTTCAGTATCAGACCTACTCAGCCCTTGGGATGGACAGACACAGACTAGTGGCCTTAGAGAACCTTGCCTGGTCAGGAACTCATGAGAAAACAACATTTCATGACACATGTCTTAATCTGCTTGCATATTGTCTTAGACAGGAAGGATATTTAGAACGAGCTCTCAGTGCACTCTACAATTCCCTTCATATCAAGCCAGAACACAATGCAGCAGTATGGCAAATTTGTGACATGTTTAACCAACTACACCTCTACTAAATGCTGCAATGACTGACGTTTGAGATCACCATCAATCTGGAAAACTCACGTGAGATTATAATCTGTTAAGAAGAATATAATGGAAGATTATGTGATGTGCAATTCATAAAAAACAGATAAGTCAAAATTATTCATAATTATTTATTTTTTACAAGCAAATTAAATATTGAATTTTCTTCCCCATCCTACTGTGGTCAAATCACAAAAATTGTACAAATAGCACCTCATACTAGAGACAATACTGCAAAGTTTTGTGGAGGACAGAGAAAGTAACCTTGATGAAAATTCTAACTCTAAGGATGATGATTAGCTGCAAGAGCAGATAGTAAATTAAAGCACATGATACACCTGTTCAATGGCCTTTGCCCTACCTATGAGCTATGAATATGGCATGAGAAGTTACAGACCTGGAAAACGTCCATAAAAAAGACTCTGCTAGTTATCAAGTGGCAGCCTGTATAAGGAACCATATATGTGCATAGGTAGAGACCACTGACTTATATTTTCCCTTCCTTTGACTCTGACATTGAGACAAGGGGTTTGTCCATCTTATCAGACATTTTGTCTATTCATTACATATAACTGGTTAAAGGTTCATTAAACTAGGTTTGGAGGTTCAAAAGTTATAATCTTCATAAGGACATAAGTCAGAGATTTTCTCTCCAATACTTAATATGATCCATAAACACTGATGAATGTGACTGACATTTTAGTGAAGATAACTGATGATTTTGTGCAGAAAACATTTTTCATTCAGTCACAATGACCATGACCTTTTGACCCCAAAATCAATAGGCTTTTTCTAATCCACAATAGCACGCCAACCATGAAATTTGTTTAGGCATATGATATAAAAGTAGTGATATTGTACAGGAACTATTTTTCTCTTTTCAGTTACAGTGGCTATGACCTTTGGCATTTTTTACCATGAAATCATCCGACTTCTTCCTTACCCCAAGCGCAAGTCATCCAAAAACATTGGTCCTAGTGTGTGATACATAACCAATGTTGTTGTGCTGAAACCATTTAATTCTATAAGTCTCAGTGACCTTGTTCTTGAATCATGAATTTAACAGTCTTCTTCCTTAACCCAAGTGAAAACCATCCACAATATATGGTAATTGCAAATGGTGGGCAGTTCAATTAATTGCTTAGTAACCATTTTTCTTCTTTGATAACTATACCTGGTGCTTAATTTGAGTTATTGTGTGGATACAAAATTGGTGTCGGCTATATGGAATGTCATCATGGCACCATTTATATTTAGGACGAACTAGACATGGTATGAAGCCATTTAATGAAAACACCATGTCAAAATGACTTTTTGATCAAGAGTACCATTAACAAACTTTTCAAGATGCCTGCTATATTGGATTTCATCACGTTCATTTAGAACCAAGAGGACATCATGAGATGTCTTTCAGTGAAAACCCCATGTCATTATCACTTTCCATTCAGTATGACTAGCAATAACAAGATTTTCAAGATGACTGCTCTGGTGGTCATACAGTATGTAAGAATAAAAGAACCATTTTCATTTAGAACCAACTAGATATAAGAAGTGTTCTGGTGAAATAGGACTTCTCATTGAGCGGCAGTAGAGATACAACTGTCAAGATGGGCATGGTAGCAACCATACTAAATGTCCGAACTGCATGATTCTTTTATTTAAGACCATCTAGATTATTGAATGAATGTGTGTGTAAAGTTTCAAAGCAATCCTCCAAGTAGTACAGGTGGAGTAATTAAAACATAAGTGCACTAATGGGTGGATGGACATCAAACGATGGACAACAGACCATCCCATGAGCACTTCTACTCTATGACAAGTTGAGTTAAAAATAATCAATCAAACTGTATAACAAAGAAGTAAATAAGACCAGGAATATGCTAATGAACACTCAACAGTGGAATTTAAATGCTTACTTCCTTCACATTAGCCATAATCAAAACCTTAAACGCAAACTTTAACCTGCTGTCTACATCCAACTGTGCCAATGCTTCCAGGTTCACGGCATAATCTGTTCTGTACATGGTACTGATGAGCTTAATATCGACAGGTCACAGCATAATCTGTCTTGTACTTGGTACAGAACAGCTAAATATAAACAGGTCACAGCATAATCTGTCCTGTACTTGGTACAGATGAGCTAAATATCGACAGGTACCAATTTAACACTTGGCTACAATGTGATAGTTATTCTGTCAAATAGCTCATGCACAAGCATGTATTAGACTTTAATAAATGCATGTAACTTAATTCTACAGTAAATAATATTGTATGGGAGTTATCTAACAATTTCAGTATGAATTATTTATTCATTGGATGACATGAACATTATGAAAATAAAATATATCAAAGTTTTGAAAATGAATAAAGAACCATCTATTGTGTTCTAAAATGCATTATTTTTACCCATAATAATTTGACATTTTCCTCCTTACCTATGACAACGATATAATTCATTGACCTTTAAGCAAACAATGATCTTAAATTATGCTACAACAGATCATTAAGGTACATACTAATATGTTGAATTGCAGTTTTTCTTGTTAAACTGAAACTGGTAGTTATTATATAGCAAATACGTTCCTCATTTTGAGTCAAGCACACGTCAACTGAAATTTACACCGAATAAGTAGATATAACGGGCGCCGATATTACGTCATGTTTCTGTTGATTTGTGCTTCACAAGCGAGGTTCCAGCATTCATATTTTTGAAAATAAAAATCCTAATTTGCCTTTGATTTCACTCCAGACCAAGGCAGCGACGAGGGGCATTTCCACCCTATAAAATCTGGTCAACTGCGTGTAGAACTTCAGTTTGCAGAAGCTCTCACCGAGACGGTGAAAGTCATCTTGTATGCCGAATTCGATGATACTATAGAAATCAACAGTTTAAGAGAAGTCATTCTAGACTATTTGAAACAATGGAAGACTCCTACCCCTCACTGAACGATAGAGAATCTTTGGACATGGAATGGGAGGATAACATGAAAAAAGAACCCCAAGACCAAGACAAAGAGAACGAGGTAGTGGTCACGTCCAGATGGCCAGAAGAAGAACAACATTTAGTGTCCTATTTTGCTAAACACCTGGCCGATACAATTACGAAATTGAGTAAGAAATATTGTTATGGATGTCAAAACGATCATCCCAGTCAAATTCAACACGATAAATGTCTGGTAATGAGTCAAGAAGAAAAATTGGACGAGTATCTGGTAGAAGCTTGGAGTCTCATCTCGGAAGAAGCAGTGTTGCATGAGTGGTATAAAGGCTTGCGTGATCATTCCTGCCTTCCATTGACTACTCTAGAGATCTATCGCATAGAAGCGCTCTTAGCCCAGAGTTGGGAGACAAGGCGAAGAAACGGCTACTTGACAGAGCGTTTCAAACAAAATGTCAGAACTGAATTGATGACTTATCATTACCTGTGAAAAAAAACCCCCAACAAAACAAACAAAAAAATGGATACCTGGGAACTTTATTACCTTTTGAACAATTGTTCGTATACTGCTTCTTGGAATCCTGTCGTGTGCGCTAAAGATGAACTACCTCATCGCAAACCTCAAGACCATCAAGCTTATGTCATCAACACGAACGACAGTCATCTCCCAGGAACTCACTGGGTTGCCGTCTACTTCCCTCAAGAGGATTGTGTGGAATATTTTGATTCGTATGGATTACCCCCTTTGGAAGACGATGTCATTGACTTTATGAGAAGAAATGCCCAGACGACACGACTCAATAATGTGAAATTACAAGTCACAGATTCCATGGTGTGTGGACAATATTGTGTGTATTTTCTTCATCAACGCAGTCTTGGATATCCTTTAGAACATTTAGTGACTTATTTTGATCGTCACTCTTCTAGAAACGATGAGAAAGTAGATCGATGGTTTTGTGACCATTATGGCTATCTTTTGTCTTTAGCTAGGAAACGTAGTGTACATCAATAGCCTCATGACCTCCATCAATGGAAATCTCGCATGATTTCAGAACGTTGTGAACCTTGTCAAAAATAATTTGTTTGATGTTATTGTTACTTGTTAATGGTTAGTGGTTTCTTGTTTGTTTGAATAAAAAATGTTGTGTTTTGAAAAAATGTGTCTGTCGTTTGGTTTAAAAAAAAAAAGACTGTGAATATATGCTCTTTGACTTTCTCTCTATCCCTCACCATGACATTCGCTATCATAACGTTCCGGCCCAAACAAGAAACCTTAGTAGGGATGGTTTCTATCGCGTCCGCGTTTGAACCATATAAAGCGGGTTGGTCTCCACTCTGGCCATCCACTGTTGACTCGTCAACCTATGAACATGCCTTCCAGACTAGTCAAGCTGAACGAAGCTTACGTCAATTTACATCGTGTCAGGCTAAACCTGATACCTAAGCCGGAAGAGATAGAGAATGTCAGGATGTTAGCAATAGCCCAAGACCTGATAGAAGAGGTCTTCAGAGAGGAAATCAAGAAAGAACAAGAGGGATGGACAGAGAAGTACAGACTTCAGAAGCAGAGAGAATAACAACAACAACAGCAGCAGCAACAGCAGCAGCAGCAAGAACCAGACAGAGGATTTGTCGACTGCAGTGTGGACACCAAAGAGTTCTCCTTCTCTTTCCGCAGAACAGGCCGTGTCGTATAGGAAAGCCTCCTGCCAGACGGGGACGCAATCTTAGACAGTAAAAAAAGACTGCCATCACTCCCCATCAACAAAAAACAGCCCTTTTCAGAGCTACCCCAATACTCTAGAAAAAACATACTAATTCAAATTACCAAAACAAATTTCTGTGTGTGTGTGTGTGTGTGTGTGTGTGTGTGTGTGTGTGTTTAAAAAAGAATGTCTATAAGCACTTACTTTCTCTGTCTTGTCAAATCGTGCATGTCTGTGTTTGTAAGTAAAAAAAAGTCAACGTGTGTGCTTCTTTTATGTCCGCGCGTTTGATGTGATGGCAAGTTTTGGTGTTAGGGGATGTTTACCTTCACGTCCGTGCTTCAAGTATATAAAGCTACGCGATCGTCAGTCTGGCTACCCATCGTCAACGAGACAACTATAAAGAATGAGCAGAATAAGTAAATTGTTGGAACTCCAAATGCACCTGGAGTATGCCAGGTGCCTTCTGGATGAGCTGGCTATGGAGGACATTGCAGAAGCAGCTCAGTTGGAAGAAGAGGAGGAAAATAAGAAGAAAGAAGAGGAGAAGGAAAAGAAGCGAGGGATCCTGCCTCACCTCATACTAGGACCTCTGTGTGAGGTCAAGCCTGAGGTGAGGACACCAACGTCTCCACAGCCACCACTTCCACAACAAAGACAGCCACTGCCTCTGACACCAGTACCAAGAACCGCTGTCCCCCAGAGAGAAACCTGGGAGGAGGAGGCATGGGAGGAATTGGAAAGACAGAGGCAAGAGTGGGAGCCTCGGCGTCAGCATCATCATCCCAGGGTATGGAATAGAATAAGGAGGGAACAAGTGTTCACTATCCCTCAAAGTGAGGAGTGGGATAGTGAAGCCAATCAACCTCCATCTGCGCTCCCAACCACACGCATAAATTGGGAGCAGGACTGGAGCCGGCGATGCGTGTGTGGTGCCCGCCCTGGGAGATGTCATCATTAACCAGGTGCATTTGGAATTTAAAAAAAAAACAGCCCTTCTCAGGGCTAAGCAGGTCTCTAGAAAAGAGAGACTATTCAAT